>JAANBC010000267.1:0-42652 GCA_014621405.1 Stylonectria norvegica
ATAGTTTAAACCTAGCCTAGTTAATATTAAGTATCTTATATTAAAATATAAACTGCAGATCTAAGCTTATAGCACTTATACTATAAGTAAAAAGCATATATAATATAGTTATACTTATAGAATTAGTAATAAGTATTATAATAAAAGTGCTAGCTTGCTTAGGAAACTCTAACTATTATATAATATATAGCTTAGGATAAGTAGTAATCTATATATATATATAATATAGCCTTAGGTTATAGATATATAAGTTAGGAGAGGATTAGGCAAGTGTCTTTTTTATCTCTTCTCTATATTAAATTATTACTATATATAACCTACTAAATAGTATAGAAGTATTACTTATACTATATACTTTAATAGATCTTAAAGTAAATACTTAAATAGTTCTTATTAGAGACTTTAATCTTTATTACTTAATATAAGACTATTATAATTATAACTTAAAGGGGAGCAAAGTACTTCTTATAATTATAAGCTAGCTATAACTTGCGCTTACTATATTAATAGGAATAATTACTTATATAAGAAAAGGCTATAAAAATAGCACTTTTAATCTTATATAGTATAGTATTAATATAGAGGCAAGGTATATAGAAGTAAATTATAATCTTAATAGCTCTAATTACTTTTTATAATACCTACTACTTAGAGCTTATATACTAGTATAGTTAGTAAAAGACCTATTAGTTAAAGACTATTTCTAATATAATTAGAAAATAACTAATAGAGAAAAAGCTTTAAATAAAGCTTATATATAAATAAACTAAGACTACCTATAAATTAAAATAGAAAATACCTTAGATAAAAAGATTAACTAGCTTATTAATAAATTATATAAGATAATAGAGTTTATAATATTAATATAAAAGTAATATAGCCTAATATAAAACCCTTAGTAAAATTATTATATTATTAAAGTAACTAAAGACTTAAAATAAATAAGATAAAAATACTAATATATAAGAAAGAATAAGAACTAATAGAAACTATATAATATAAGTATATACTAAAAGTAAGTAATTACTAATATATTCTATACTTTATAGTATTAAATACTTAAGAATATTAAATTAGATAAATTATAAAAAATTAAGAAATAGGTAAGGCTCTATAGTAGTCTTATATTAGTACTCTTATAGCTATTACTCCTTACTTAACCTAGCCTTAACCTATTAATAAAAGAATATATAAAGAAAGTATAGATTCTAGCTAAATAATTCTTCTTAAAACTATAAGCAGATAATATCTAGCTTCTATCTATCCCTAATATAAAAGAAATATAAAACTAGAGTAAAACTAATAAGCTTTTACTATTCTTTAAAGTAATAAATAGAGAGATCTTTAAAGCTCTTAATAAAATATAGTTATAGAAAGCTTTAGGACTAGATAGCATTTCTATAGATTTCCTAAAAATATATATATAACTATTTTAAGAGATATTATATTATATTATAAGAGTAAGTTCTAAACTTAGGTATTTCTTAAAATACTTTTATGCTATTATTATAATAGTTATTTTAAAAGCTAGTAAGCTACTAAAAGTCTAAAGAACTATAAAAGGCTAATAACTAATATTACTCTTTAATATAATAGGCAAGATTATTAAGATTATAATTAGGAAATATATCTTAGCTATAGTAGAAGCGGCAGGCATTTTATTAAAAGAATAAATAGGAAACTAAGCTTAGAGATTAATAAAACTAATATTTATAATTATAGTTAAAGTAATATATATAATATAATCCTAATATAATATTATATTACTACTTTAACTAGATTTTATAAGAGCTTTTAATATAATTAATTATAAATAATTAGTTATAATACTTTAAATAATAAAGTTCCTCTTATAAATATTATAATAGGTATAGAGCTTTCTTAATATATATATAATATGCCTCTAATTTAATAATACTATCTCCTCTTTATTTAAAATTAATATAGGTGTCTTATAAGAATCCCTACTCTTTCTAATTCTATTTATTATCTTTATTACAGACCTTTATATATAGCTAAAAAAAAGCTTAAGATATCCTAATAATTAGATTTACTAATAATATAAACCTATTAGCCTTTAGCCGCAATATAAGAAAGATATAAAAATAGTTAGAAGCCAGATAGAAGATTTATAAGAAATAGGCAAAGAAAAATAAAATAATATTTAAACTATTTAAAGTAAAGCTTATATACTTTATAAAGAAGAGACTACTAGACCTAATAAGTATATAACTCAGACTTAATATAATAATACTAATTATTATATATAGGTTCTTAAGCCTTTAAATATATTAGAAACTCTAATAAGAACTATATATTAATAAGCTTAAAGAAAAACTTAAGAGGTAAAGGCAGGCTTTATATATAATTATATTAAATACTTAGAGTATTAATCTTATAGCTATAAGACTAATATATATATAAGTAATCTAATTAATAATAGTTTATAAAGCAAGCTCTTGCCACTTCTTAATAAATAACTAAGATAAGCCTAAAGAACTTATATATATACTTATATTAAAATAAGCGCAGGCCTTATATATAGTTATAGGAGTATATAAAGTAACTCTAAAATAGCTACTTTAGAGTAAGTTAGGCATTTCTTCTTTAGATTTATATTTTAATAAATAAGTTATAAAATATTACTAATATCTTTATTAATAGAGGAAGATTAATATTATATAAGGCATATTTATAGTAATAATATACTAGATATATACTAAGAAGTAGAAGAAACTATAGTATAAACTAGTTAAGAAGCTAGAAAGATAAGTAATAAAGTAGCTCTAATTAGAATATAGAGTAAAAAGAGGACTTAAAAAGAGAATTATAGCTATATAAAAAGCATAATAGAAGGAACTTAATCTTATATTAAAAAATAAATAATAAATTAATAAAAGAAAAGTAGTTAAATTATACTTATTATTTAATAAGAAGGTAATATGCCTCTATAGTAGCCTTATAAAGTTTAAAAGCTTAATACTAATTTAACTCTATATAGGATGCCTAAGCCTCTAAGACTTTTTATTTAAGCACTAAGTATTTAATATTCTATCCCTATTATATATATATAATAAAGGCACTAAGATATTAAGCTATATATTTATAGATTACTATCTTTATAATAATAATTAACTATTCTTATAGAACCTGCTATATATTTAATATAACCTTAATAACTACCTCTTAAACTTAAAAAAAGCCTAAATACTAATATAATAGTTCCTTTAGATATAAACTATACTTTAGTTTAAGCTTATACTATAATTATAGGAGAAATACTAATAAAAAAAAGAAAAGAAATTAAAAAAAATAAAAGAGAAGGCTAATTAAATAATATAGAGCTAATAGTCTTAGTAAATATAGTAGAAGTACTGCAAAGCTAAGCTAGAATTAATAAGTCTTTACTAAGTGCTTTAATAGCCTTTATAAGAATATACTAATATACCTAAAAAAAAGCCTATAAAGAAGTAAAAAAACCAGCTTATTTATAAGAAAATAAAGAGTAATTATAGAGTAATATAATAAGAAAAAAAGAAAGAAAAGAGTAAGAAAAATAAACTAGTATAAAAAGCAGAAAATACTAATTCTCTTATATATATTATTATATACTTATTATAGCTATGCTATTTATACTATATTACTAACTTATTATTCTTATATATAAAAGACTTATTTTATAATTACTATAACTAATATAAGACTAGCAGAGAGTTTGCCTTTTCTATCTTCTTCTTCTTTTTTATCTTCTTCTCTAACTCCTTCTACTTCTCCTCCTCCTATTTCTCCTTCTTCTTTAATAATTCTATATTATCTATAATAAGCAGCTTTACTCTACTAGCTATTTACTACTTAAAATTAAGCTTTTTCTTCTCTAATATACTACTGCATAATTATGCCTTATATAGGGCTAGAATAGTCCTATTATATAAATAAAGCTTTTTTAAAAGTAACTTCTCTAACTCTATTAGATATTTTATAATATTAATAAGATATAAAATACTACTAATAAGTAAGTTATTATTAGAGAATAGTACTTATATACTTAATATAAAGCTAGATTAAGCTTAATTTACTATCTTAGCAGCACTTAATATGCAAGTTACTATATTATCTAGCTCTTATATCTTCTCTATTTACTATAATAGTTAGTAGAGACTAAGGTAAAAAAAGACTATACTTATAGAGGCTCTGCTAATTAAAGCCTCTATAAATGCCTTACTAGCAGGTTATGCTGCTAAAAGAAGTATAAGATAATTACCTTTTTAATTAGACTAGTAAGTAATATATACTCTAGCTACTAAGTCTAAAATAAATAATTAGTAATATAAAAATATTATAGAGATAAGAGAGTACTTATTTATTTACTTTTAATAAATAGTAGCTATACTTTATATTCTTATTCTTATAATATAAGGCTAGTATAGTAATAATTATATTAGATCTGCTATAATAGCAAGCTAGATAGCTAACTAGCTACTACTATCTCCTCTTTCTCTTTCTCCTTATTTACTACTATTATTACTATCTTCTTTTTCTCTTTAAATCTAATAAAAATTATTAATAATTATATTAGAAATATATTAAAGTTAGATAGAATAATAAGAAGAAAGAGATACTTATAGTCTTATTTACTACTAAATTAGGCAGCCTCTTAAGGTTTATTAGCCTCTATACTCTTAATTATTTATAGGGTATTAGTATAGTATAACTATACTAGAAATAGTATAAATATATATAGTAGCGTTATTATTATTATTATTATTATTATTATTATTATTATTATTATTATAATTATTATTATTATTATTATTATCTCTATATAAGCATATTATTAGTATATTAAAGCTATAATAAAAAGGCAGTTAACTTACTTTATAGTTATTATAAAAAAAAAANNAAAAGAGAAAAATAATAAATAAGTATGCGCCTACTTAGTTATAATAATAAAATAATAGAAAAATCCTCTGACTATTTTTATAACTAATTATAATTAATTAATTATAATATTCTTATATTTATTATAGTATTATTTAATAATAATAATAATATTATATTAATTACTTTGCTTAAAATAATAAAAAATCCATATTATTATAACTACTCTATACTATTATATGCTAGCGCTGCGCTAGTACTATATATATATACTATAAGTATATATAACTATATCTTATATTTACTATATATACTCTATACTTAGTATATATATATATTATAAGTGCCTTATACTTAGATTAGACTCTTTAAAGAACTAGACTAAATAAATACTAATATATATTTTTAAGCCACTTACTTTACTTTTTAAAGTATAAAGAGCACTTTTTAATTATTTATATTAGAATAAATTTTTAAACTGCAGAGACTATATAAGGGACCTATATTAGGTCTGCTATAGCAGTATATAGGTTTTCCTCTTATATAGAAGAGTTTTTCCTATATAATTATTATATAGAAGCTCTATTTACCTAATTTAAATCTATAGCATATTAATAATAATATATAATATAAGCTTCTATTATATATCTATAGAGCTAGGTAGAAACCTAAAAGGTCTTATATTTATATTTATATTAGAATAAGCTTATACTCTTTATATAATAAGAGATATATATAAAGCTATATTTAATTACTTACTTTAAATTAAACTAATAATTCTACTATTAGATATTTATTTAAATAAATAAGTAGCTAAGTATTATTATTATTTATATAACTAAGGAAAAGTGAATTTAATTTAAAGTATATTTATAGCAATAATAAGATAAATCTAAGCTAGAAAATAAAAAGTGTTATAATATAAGCTAATAAAAGAATTAGAAATATAAGTAATTAGGTAATTAAAGCTAGAATTTAAAATAAAAAAAAGAGCTTAAAAAAAAAGTTTAAAAAGGAATAGAATACTTAATAAGAATACTAAGATAAGATATTAAGAAATAGATATTAAATTAATAAAAAAAAAAGGCAGCTAAAATTAACCTAATATTAATTAAAATAGAGATAATATGCCTATATAATAGCCTTATTAAGTTTAAAAGCTTAATATTTATATAATTATATATAAGATATCTAGGTCTTAGAGACTTTTTATTTAACTATTAAATTCCTAATATATCTTTATTATTATATACTTATAATAAAAAAATAAAGATCTTAAGTTATATTATTATTAATTACTAGCTTAAATAAGAAGACTAAAGCTAATTACTATACTTATTATATATTAAATGCAATTTTAATATATAATTAGTAAAGTTAGGCTAAGTATATATATTAATAAGATAGTTCTTATAAATATAAGCAGTGCCCTAATTTAAGCTTATACTATAGCTTTAAAGAGATTAAAAGAAGAAATAAAGAGAAGAAGAGGTAGAGGTAGAGGCAGAGGCTATACTAGAGGCTATATGCCTATAAGGCAGAAGTAAGAGTACTTTAAAAGCCTTTATTTAAGAGATATATTAATATATTTAAAAAAAAAGCCTATAAAGAGGTAAAAAAACCAGACTATATATAAGAAAATAAAGAATAAAGAGAATAAGTATTAGTAAAGTTTATAAAATATAGTAAAGTAAATACTTAAAAAAGAAAGTAAGAAAATATATATATCTGCCTCTTATTATATAATACCTAATTTAATATATAAGTGCTATTTAGCTAGCTTATTACTATTATCTGCCTATGCCTTCTTATTTAGCTTAATTAGCATAATTAATACTATCTTTTTAACTAGCCTAATTAATATAATAAGTAATAGCTTTTTATTTAACTTTATTAATATAACTAATATAATAATAACCTACTTCTTTTTCTTCTTCTTATTCTTTTCTTACTTCTTTTTCTTCTTTTTCTTATTATTTTTATTTTTACTTTTAATTATTATAAGTAACTTAAACTTATAGCCTAAATTCTCTAGCTTCTTAATAATAGCCTTAGCTATAATAGCTATATTTAACTTATTATTAGGTTTCTTTTATACCTATTTATAGATTATAGCCTTCTCTTTCTTCTTAGCTTATAGCTAAGTAAAAGCTTAAAATAAGGCTAATATACTCTTAATATATGCTTTATTACTCTCTTTTTTTATTAATTTTATTAGTTATTTTAAAGAATTAGTAATCTATAAAATGCCTTTAATTAAGATATTATAGTTAAAAAACAGCTCTCTTATAGGTATAGCTAGCCTAGAACTAATATAGGTATAAGCTATAGCTTAAGTAGAGCTTAAAATATAAATAGCTAAATTACTTAAATAATAGACCTTTTTCTCTTATTATAAAAATTAATAAAAAATATAAATATTAATTATAAAAAGAATAACTTATTAATATACTATTAATAAGAGCTATTATTAGCTTATAAGTAATAAGTTATATAGCTAATAGAAATATAAAGCAGCTATTATACTAGGACTTTTAGTAAATAATATATATTATAGCTAAAGAATTAGAATAATAATATTAATAATATAAAAATAATATAAATAGATTAAGAACTTATTTACTTACTTTTAATAAAGCCTATTTATATTTAATTATACTATTTATATAATATAAGACTAATATAATATCTCTTATAATATATTAGAATTCTTAAGTATAGTAATAATTATATAAGAAGTGCTTTAAATATATAAAGGTTACTAGCTAAATATACCTTCTTCTCTTATTTCTTCTCTTTCTTTTCTTATACTTTATACTTTCTTTAAGCTTTTCTTTTTATTATTATAGTTAATAATATAATATAAAATACACTTTTTAATTTTAATTTATAGTTAACTAATTTATAGCTAATTTATAATATATTTATACTTAGTCTAAAAGTCCTGCCTACTTATTAAAGGCATTCTCTATTTCTATATCTAATATATTATTATAAGTCTATTTTATTTATAAATAATTAATAAATAGTTCTATACTTATATAATTAATTCTTACTATTCTCTCTAAGAATATATTCTTAATAGTAGAATTATAGCTACTTAACTCCTTATAAATAGTAGGATAAGTAGTAGTTATAGTGCATTTAAAAAATAAGAACTATATTATATTAATAATAATTCCAAATTAATATATAATTATTTTATATCTAGTTACTTTTATTAGTAGTACTAATAGGTTTAAGGTTAATATATTTTAAGAATAAGAATTATATTATATTAGTAATAATTCTAAATTAATATATATATTAGGTAGTTTAGGTGGATAAGACAGACCAGTGGGTTATGTGTAAGAGAGGTTAATAGCTTAAATTAGTTAGCCTGTTTAGACAGGAAAATCCATCTAAATATAATATACTAATTTCAGACTTTTAGTTAGGTTTATTCCTATTAACTAGTAGTAATTGCCTATAATAGTCCTATAATAATACTATTCTATTCTATATTATTTAAATTTATTATTTACTGCTATTTTATTAAAATATTAAGCAAGCAAGATAAACTATAAGAACTAATCTATTAAAACCGCTATCTAATATAGATAAGCTAAGATCTAGCCGACTTTCTATCTATATAATATCCCTATCTTAATATATTAATAGATAAGGAATATAAGAGCTTATAATAAATTAAACTATAGAAACCCCTATTATTTTTAATTAAATAGCTTAAAATAAAACGAATCTTTATTATATTTATTAGATAGTAGAGAATATAAGATTTAATAGAAACTTTAATACTAAGTATACTTCTATAACTTTAACTCTAAATACTATTATTTAATTAACTAATAAAAAGACTATGCAATTTAAATAGCATTAGGTAATGAAATTAATCTATTAAAATAGAGCTATTGCCACTAGACTTATATTAATAAATACATCTAATAGAACCCCTAAACTTAAATAAGGACCTATATATTAGATTCTTATATCCAGACATATAACTACTATACTAGCTAAGTTATATATAACTATTATACTATTTAAGCTAGTAAGATAAATAATATAATCTATTTATCCTATCTTATTAAATTAACTATTCTCTACTAGAGGCGGCAATAAATAAACCGCTGCCTATTTCCCTAAAGTTAGCACTCCCTACTTCCTTAATTAATATATTATAAGCTTTGCTAAATTAGAATATTAAACCTATTATAAAGACTTTAAATAAGAAAGTTAACTCCTACTTAAATTAAGTAATATTAGATAGTAACTTATTAGAAGATATTATTATATTATTATAAGCAAGTCTATTTAATTTATATTATATATTCTTAGGAGTAAGGAAGGAATATAATCTTTTAAAAAATCCTTTTTATCTATTTTAACTAAAATACTAAATTAAATCCTTCTTCCTATCCTTTCTAACCCTAACTATTTTAATTAATATAAATAGCTTATTACTAATTAATAAATATATTTATATAATTTCTTTATTATTAGAATAATCTAAGATAGTAACTGCTATTTCTCTAAGATTAGTAGTTTTAAATAATCTGCTAAACTTAGCCTTTACTTCAGTATTAATAATATAGTTAAGTAATAAGTAATTTTAATAACTTTTTATAGAATTACTTTAGTAGAGAGATATAGTCTGTCTAATCTAATAAGAATAGCAAATTCGCGATAAATAGAAACTAATTAAAATTAGACTATTTAATTTAGAACTTAATATTGCTTATAGAAAGGGGGATATAGTATAGTAAGATAGTAATATAGTTTAAAGAAATATTAACTTATTTATTAATAGTATCTAAGAGAATATATCTACCTCTAAATATATTAAATTAATCTGCACTAGCCTTAACTAACTCTTCTAAGAAAAGGCTATCTCTTAGTAAATTATATTATTAATAATAAAATAAGATACTATAAAATTAAGTCTTAATAGATAGTTATAAGTATTACTTAGATAATTCTATATAAATAAAGTTAATATATTATATAAGTTAGAAGCTATAGATTATATAGAAATAGATTATGCTAATAAATGCGATATTAAGTAATAGGGATCTGAATTAGTTTATATTATAAAAGCCGCTAATTTTAATATTATATAATAATATTTATCTTAAATTTACTTATATATTAATAATAGACTCTATAAATTGGTTTTTAAATTATTAGATAATATAATTTTAATAGAGTACTTAGACTATCTAAAGAATAAAGCGGAGGCTTATAAAGCTATACTAAAGAAATTATTATTTAATACTAAAATAATATGATAATATTAGGGGAAACCTGATATTTCTTATAGCATGCCTAACTAAGCTATTATATATAACTAAGATAAAGATAAGGACGCAATAAAATATGCCTATTATAGACAAAATATAGGTAATAGATACTAAAGTGCTATTCTATATTAACTAAGTAGCTAAGGTAACTATAGATATGCTAGCTAATATAATAAAGGCTCTAGCCAGGGATTCTAAGATTGCAGATATTAAGGATATAATAGTTAGAGTAATTATAATAAAAATTAATATAATAACTAATACTTTAATTATAGATAAAGTTATAGTCTGACTTTTAAGTATAGAGATTATCTTATAAGATAGTTCTATAGAGGATAATTCTATTATTAGGAATAATTAAATTAATAATATAATACTTACTACTAATAGACCCTAATAGGGCAAGATAGCTAAGTATATATTATAGAGGAATTAGATAATATATATATTAAGATTAATAATAAAGGAACTATAAAGATAAAAGCGGACTTATAAGCCTAGGGATAGTATATAGTTAATAAATTCTAAATATTAAATAAGGAGGATAAGAGCTATAAAGTAAATACTATTACCTCTGCTACTTTAGCTAGTAATATAAATAATACTTCTTACTACTTAAGTCCCTTAGTAAAATAACTAAACTATTTAAAACTACTAACTTAAACCCTACTTTTTAATAAAGATAGATAATTTAACCTATTAATTTTATTAGATAGGAAGATAATATATTTAAAATGCAAATAGTATTTTATAAGATAATCTTAATTAATAGCATATATATATAAGAATATATATATAATGCTAAAGATTATATCTAACTAAGCAAATATAACTAAGACTAGTATAGTATTAAGCCTTTTAGATAATAAAGAGAATAGTAATATACAGGCAAATATATTTATTTATAATAACTAAGTTATTAAAGTAATTAGAGAAAAGATAATTAAGAACCTATTTAATTAATATAGCTATTATAAAATTAACCTAGCCTTTAAACCTAATAGTATAAAGATAATAGCAGCAGTAGACTTAGGTTATTTAAATATACTTATTAATAGAGATTAGATAAAGAAGTACTTAAAAAATGCTATTTACTTCTCCCTAGATTAATATAAAATAATATATAATATAAATAGATCTGCTATATTAGTAGAAAAAATTAGATTTAACTTCTATCTCTTAAGGCAAGTATATTATAAACTAGTCTAAACCTATTTTATTATTAAAATATAGCTAATAAATATACTAGCGCTAAATATACTACTTAGCATAAACTTCCTAGATAAATTTAGTATAGATATTCTAGTTAAATAGAGATATTTATAAATCAGATTTAGTTATAATACTAGAGTGCTATTTATATTCCAGTCTAAACTAAAGAAACTAACTAAAAGAGTTATAATAATAAAATATATAAATATTATATCTTATATAATATAATAAGTTAAAGTAAAATACTCTAACTTAGATAAATATAACCTATGTTTTTCTAAATAAGTATACTTATTTATAGCATATATATATAGTCCCTTAGACTATATATTTATATTAGACACACCGGGAATAACTAAAGGCATAGGCTTTATAATAGTTATTAATAATTCTAATAAACCTATGCATTTTTAATAGAAGCAAAAGCTAGGCATAATTAATAATTTCGATAATAAGGGGGCGCGTTAAGTATCTTAGTTAAAAGTATATGTATTTATAGTATGTGCTTAAGAAGCTGGCGAAGATAGCTATATAAATAAGGATATAGAAAGAATCCTTATAGCTAATAAGGATAAACTAGATAGTATAATACAAGCAATAATAGCATCTAATAACCTAGTATATAGACATCTAACTCTTAGAGTCTTATAACTAACTGATATATCTAAAGAAAAATTAATAATTAGAGTGCATATATACTTATATAAATAAAGTCAGATAAAAAAAAATAAGGGAACTAATTAACTCTTTTGATATATAGCGCGATAGGGGCATAGTCCTAATAGATAAAGAGAATAAAATAAGGATTAATCTGGTAAATAATTAGCAAAATCAGAAGCTAATATTAAAAATATATCTGCTAGGAGTGGAAGATTAATATATGCTAGATAAGATATATAATAAGCTCTATAGCTAAGGAAAGATAAGCTAGATAACTAAGCTAATACTATTTAATTGCCTAATCTTTATAGTTTAGCGTATAGTTAATAGAAAGAGAAAATCCCGCGTAGTAATCAATCTATACTAACTGAATAGTATAGCTATATTAGATATCTACTCTATTCTATTATAAGAAGAGATAATTGCTTTACTATATAAGAAGAAGTGGCTGAGTATAGTAGATATAATAGGTTTCTTTTATTAATTACCTATATTAATAGAGTATTAGGATAGGATAGTTATAGTTAGTCCTAGAGGATTGGAAAAAAGCTATATTATATTAATAGGTTTTAAAAACAGCCTATCCTATATATAGAGATTTATAGACTAATAACTATATAAATATAGAGCCTATATGCAAGTATATATTAATAATATAGTTATTTTTAGTAATATTTTTGAGGAATATTATAAGTATCTAGCCCAGGTATTAGGAAAGTTTAATAAGATGCGCATAGTATTATTACTAATAAAGTCTTTTATAGGATACTCTTTAGTAAGATTACTTAGCTTTAAAGTTAATGCATTTAGTCTCGCAATTACTTAAGATTAGATTAATTCTTTAGCTAAGATTAAGATACTATTTTTGCTAATATATCTGGAAAACTACTTTAAAATAGCGATGTTTTTATAATAATTTATGCTAAGTTTCTAAATAAAAATAGAATTATTAGAAAAGAGAAAGACAGCCCTTCTTATAAAAGTAAAGAAAATAAGTTAATTAACTAAGTATATAAATAAGTTTACTTATTTAATAAGAATAATAAAAGTTACTTTTAATCTAAGTCCTGCTAAGCGGGAGTTATTTAAAATACTTCAGAGCTATTTAACATAAGAAATAAGGCTATATTATTATAACTTAGTGCGCCTAACTTTTTTTAAACTAGATGTAAGTAGCTATAGTATAGGATTATTTATATTTTATATTAATAGTAATAAATAGGACGGAAAGATATTACTAGTAAACCAAATCTAGCTAGTCCTTTTCTTAAGTAGGCTATTATCTAAAGCTAAATAATAATATAAACTAATAGAGCTGGAGGTGGCTTATTTAATATAGTCTTATTAGAAGCTGCGTATAATAGTGTAATTTATAGTTAGTAAAGTTATTATTTTAATAGACTATATAGTAATAAGGGGTATTATAAACTAAATAAATATATTAATATTAGATATTATTAAGGCAAACCAGAGACTAATAGCCTTATTAATATATCTAAGTTAATTTGATTTGGATATTAGATATATCCTAGGAAAACTAAATATAGTTCCGGATATATTATTTAGACTTTTAGTAAAGATAGAAGAAATAAAGCATTCTGCCTGGGTAGTAAGTAAACTGGATAATATTAATAAGAATGTCGCGTTTTCTATAATATTATTAATAGAAATATTAGATAAGCTTAGGATAAAGTTTATTAAGAATTACCTAAGTGACTAGAGAATAAATAGAGTTATAAATAACTTAATAAACTAGAGATACTTAGCATTTGCGCTAACTAAGCAAACTAAAGTGAGGAATATAGTAAAAAGGACTAAGATTTATCTAAGTAAACTATTCTTAGTTAAAAACAGCCTTCTCTATATAATAGACTTAGCAGGCCGAAAGTGTCTTTATATGCCTAAAGACTATATTAAAGATATTCTGCTAGTAATATATAATAAAAACTATTATATAGGAATAGCGAAATATATAGCCGCGCTAGATAGATTAATATTCTATAATATAATAAGATAAGTTAGAAAATAGGTGTAATATTATTAGAAGTGTATTATAAACTCTATTAATAGATAGAAGACTCTAGGTTAATTATACCCTATTTAAACTCTGCTATAACTATTTTATATAATTATAATAGACTTTATAGTTAATTTATTTAAAGTACTAGCATAGCAATCCTTCTAAAGGATATAAGATTATATATATAATTTCAATACTATAATAACAATATTATATAAATAGTCAAAAAAGACTATACTAATATCTGGATGTATTAATTATATAGCTGCTAAATAGGTAAAGATCTTTATAAGATCGCTATTACTATGTGACTAAGGTATACTAAAAGTTATAATTAGTGATTAAGATCTAAAGTTTATAGGAGATCTATAGAGAGTAATTTTCGCAGTACTAGATATAATATTAAGGTTTAATATAAGTTACTACCCTTAAATAGATAGCCTATCTGAGTGAAAGAACCAAACTATTAAGATTGTATTACACTTTTATATATTTAAGTCAGATATGCCCTAAATAGAGGTTATTTTTATATTATAGTTTGCATTAAATAATAGTTTATTAAGACTAATTAGTAGATTACTAAATAAGTTATTATTTAGATTTAAATTAAATATTATATTAGACCTTATTAAATATAATAATAAGTTAGATTAAGATGTGCTTAATATAATAAGATAGTTATATGCAGATAAGGCAAGACATTCTATTAAATTCGCAGTAGTAGAGATAAAAATAGCATATAATAAGATATATAGAGATATTAAATTCTAGGTTAGGGATAAGGTCTACTTGCGACTATATAAGGGATTTAATTTGCTTAGAAAACCACTCTAAAAGTAGTTACTATAGCAAGCTAGGCTATTTTAAATAACTAAGAAAATTAGATAATTAGCCTATAGACTAGCTATATTAGATAAATAGGGCATATATAATATTATATCTATTGCATACTTATATCTAAACCTGGCTAGAGGCGATCCATATAATAGAAAAGTTAAAGAACCTGGCCTAATTTAAGGATAAGATAAGTATAAGATTAAAAAGCTAGTTAAGAGGAGAGTGAATAAATAAGAATAAAACCCCTAAATTAAATACTTGGTTTATTAGAAGGGATTTGGCCCTAAGTATAACTCTTAGATTAAGAGATAATAGCTTATATAGTTAGTAGATAAATTAATATAATAATATAAATTAAAGCATATAATTATAAATAAGAAATTAGGAAACAAACTAAAGCTATTTAAAGAGGTTAATATTATCCCTAAAATAAACCTAACTATTCTGCTGCGCGAATTAAGGCAAAAGTGAGGTAAGAGTGAGATTATTAGTGAAAAAATAGCTATTAGTAGCTATTAAGAGGAGGCGGTATAATACCTCTTTACTTTAGATAAAAAAAATTTTTCTCTCTCTTTCTTCTGAAAATATTATAGATAATATTACTTAAAGAATATAAAGAATATAACTAGCCTACTATATTAAGTATTAATATAGTTAAACCTGGCAAGCTATTAGTAATGCCTTAGGGAAAGAGTTTATTTAACCTATTCTTATTTAGTAAAAAGAGGCAATATATTAAAATTAATAATAATACTAACTCTGAAATTATTAAGGATATCTGTTATATTAACTAAATAAAGGAAGATATAGAGTTAATTAAGAAGATGCGAAGTACTACTAATAACAAATTAAACTTTAAATATGAATTTATAGTAAAGAGAATTATGCAGTTTTTTGACCTTATGCTAGCTAAAAATAGAGCGCTTTATAAAGATTTTATTAAAGAGATAAAGCACCTATTAGTTTTATTAGTTAAATTAGTTATTATATAGGGAGGCTAGAAAACTATAACTAAGTTACTATATAAGTGTAATAACCTTATAAAACAGGACCCTAATAGAATCTATTGCATCCTGCTTCTAAGACTGCTTTGCGCTTTAGTAGTATATATATTCTTTTGACTTAATATAATAAACTATAATATGCTATTAAAGGCATTGTAATAATTAATCCTACCTAATATAATAATTAAACTTGCGGTAAACTATAATTAAAATATATAAGATAAGATCTAGTATATTAAATAGAATAAAGGCCGCGAAATGCTTAAAAAGAAAGTCCTATTAACTATCTATCTAATTTAATTAGTAATAGTAATATAGGATATTTAGTATATTAAACTAGTCTTTAGGCCTATGCTTAGAATCGCTAAGTAGTGAGTTAAAATCACTAAGATAATTACTAGAAAGGACTTTTATATAGATAATACTTAGCTTAATTTGATGGGTATAATAGTAGGCAATAATAATAATAAGGCAATAGAAAAATCAGCAATTAAGAACCTTATAGAGGAGACAGCCTAACTAATTTATCAGAGAGATCGCAAGCATATCGCAGCCTGGTGCGTCTATAAGCATAGTAAAGATATAGGCGACGAGTTTAAGGATATAAAGGAATAGGTCAAGTAGCTAGGAAAGTTATTTATTATATAGATAAAACTAGTTAAAGAAATACTAGTATGGATAACTAATATTCTTAGCTATATTATTAATAGAATTTAAGGCGCGGTAGCTCTATTTAATATAGATAATGAGATTTAAGAGTAAATTAGCGCAAAATTGCATATTATATATAACTAGTTGCTTGAATATCGCCTCCACTCTAATAAGGTTGCGCGAGAAAATCGCAGTATAATAAGATAAATGTAATTAACTGCGGCGGATAACTTAGCACTTAGAAGCATTTTATAAGACCTCGCGACTAAGATAGAGAAATATCTAATTAAGGAAGAAGATAGAAATATAGAAGATAAGACTGACTTAGATAAGATTAGTAATAAGAAGATGGCAGCGGCGGCTTAAATATTACTTTAAATGAATTATTGCTTAGGATAAGCTAAGTATTTTAGTGGGGGGGAGTTATTAAGTAGTTTAGGTAGATAAGATAGATTAGTAGGTTATATATAAGAGAGGTTAATAGCTCAAATCGGTTAGCCTGTTTAGACAGGAAAATCCATCCGAATATAATATACTGATTTCAGACTTTTAGTTAGATTCGTTCCTATCAAAACACTTCTTTATAGCTACTTATAGTTTTAATTAAAGTTAAGCTAAAGATATATTTATAACTACTTATAAATTACTTATAAACTAATTCCTAACTAATTCCTAACTAATTTCTTTTAATTTGCCTCTTTCCCTATCTTATTATAATATGCCTTACTTATAATAGTATCTTCTTCCTAACTCCTACTCTTTTTTAAATATAAGAATAGGAAACTTAATTTAAAAAGAATAAGAGAGTTAAGTCTTATTATAGAGGAACTTTATTTAAAATATATATATTAGTATAATAATAAATACCTAATTATAAAATACTCTTTAAATTATTTAATTTAATAATTATTTTAAGAACCTAAAAGAAAATAAAACTTTTAATATTTTAAATAAATTAATTCCTATTTAGCTCTTTTTCTAATTAATATAGTTAAAGTCTTCTCTCTTAAATTATAAAAGCCTAATTCTTATTTATAAGTTCTTAAGCTTAAATAGTTATAAGTCTTTCTTATATCTTTAGATTCTTAGGCTATATATTTTCTACTCTTTTTAAAATTAATTAAGAATTAATTAAGAATTACTTCTAACTTATATCTTATTATAAACCTATTATCTTAGTCTTTAGGAAATTACTCTATTAAATAAAGACTATAAATTTTATAAGACTTTAAAAAATAATACTTATTCTGCTCTTTTTACTATAAGTTCTTAAAATCTTTCTTACTTAAAAGTAACTACTTTAATAAAAGCATTTTATTTAAGAGCAGCAAGTTAAGTAATAATATTATTTAATATAGCAGCTACTACTATAGCAGTAGCAGCCTTATATCTTACTTTTTAGGCCTTTACTATTATTTTTTAATTAGCTATAAACTATTTATAAATTAATATATTTATTTATATAATTTAGTTATAGAATAAGTATATTATGTAATTATACTCTTATTTTAATAAGTAGATTTAATACTAAAATAATAATATAATAAATCTAATTTAATAGAATTTAAATTAAACTTTATAGATCTAAAATAAGTTAGTAAATAATACTTTTTTAATTTAATATATATATTAGTTAATGCAAGTCTTTAGAGTAATAAATTAGCCACTTTATTAATAAGAAATCTTATATAATACTTTAATAATATTTATATAATCTAACATCTAATTTTAATTAATTAGTTTAATCTTACTATAGTATTAATTATATCCTGATTAGATTTGGGGTAGTATCTTATACTTTGCCTATTTTAATAGGCCTGTTTCCTTTATAAATTAGTTAGTAATTAAATTTAATTTATTAGTAAAATACTTATTTAAAAGAATTCTAAGTAGGTTTATATAATTAGCTTTAGACTATATATTTAATATAGCTATTATCTGATTATATAGACTAGGGGTTATATGGTTTCTAGTAAATTATTTATAACTATACTAGAAGTGAACTTTATAAAGCCGGATTATCCGCTTAATATGCTATTATATAGAGTGGCTTTTTAAGTTAATAATATATAAATATATATTAAATCCTATAAAATAGTTAATAAGAGTTTCTAAAATTATTTAAATTATTTAATTACCTCAGATATTTGCCTATCCTTAGTTAAGTATTAAACTAAGTAACCTAGTATTATAAATATATATCTATTTAATCTTAATATTATACTATAATTTAAATAGTTTAAATACTTTTAAGTATATTAAAGTATATATTAGTATATTCTTATAAGAGATATAAACTCTTACTAGAAGTAATATTAATTTTAAATTAGTTTAAATCTATTTTTTAAATTTATTACTTACTTTTAAGAGAGATTAAATTATATTATTCTTAAATTACTTCTATATACTTAAGAGTAGATATATACTTATAATTTATATTAACTTAAAATAAGTAGAAGTTATTTTATTAAAATAATTCTACTTACTCTTTATAGAAATAAATTATAATAAATTAATCTTAGTTATAACTAATAAATTAGATATATTAGACTTATTAGTTATAAAGAGATTAAAAGTAGAGTTATATATTTACTTATATTAATAGTGTTTTTTTCTACTCTTAGTATACTATAAATATAGAAAGTTAAGAAGATTTAAGAGAGTAATATAATATATAATACTTTATAAGTATAACTTGCAATATATCGCAGTTAATAAAGCTTTTATATACTTTAGAAAGTATATAAGTATTATATCTCATATAAAAGTTAATAATTACTAGTAAGAATAGGAAAGGGACTAGAATTAGTTAGTAAGTAGTTTAGAATTAATTAATTACTTATTAAGAATTACTTATAGCTATTTCTAATTTGCAAATTAATTATAATAATTTCTAGAAATTATTAGTAATTACTATTAGTATCTTAGTTAATAGGATTAGTAGGTATTAATATATTTTATAACTTATAAGAATAACTAATCTAGCTTAACTTATAAGAATTAGTATAAAAAAAGTGAAATTTTATATTATATAGTCTTAAATTAATAGGACTTGGACTATAATTATATAAGATATCTAAAAGAAAAGTTAGAAATTATATTAAAATATATTAATTATACTTACTATAGTTTTTTTTTCTCTATTTATTACTTATAATAAGAAAACACTTATTAAGAATAGGGGTAAAGATGTTAGGTGGTTTAGGTGGACAAGACAGACTAGTGGGTCATGTGCGAGAGAGATTAATAGCTTAAATCGGTTAGCCTGTTTAGACAGGAAAATCCATCTGAATATAATATACTAATTTTAGACCTTTAATTAGGTTTATTTCTATTAACTAATAGTAATTAATTATAACAGTCCTATAATAATACTATTCTATTCTATACTATTTAAATTTGTTATTCACTGCTATTTTATTAAAATATTAAGTAAGTAAGATAAACTATAAGAACTAATCTATTAAAACCGCTATCTAATATAAATAAGCCAAGACCTGGCTGACTTCCTATCTATATAATATCCCTATCTTAATATATTAATAGATAAGAAATGTGAGAGCCTATAATGAATTAAACTATAAAAACCCCTATTATTCCTGATTAAGTAGCTTAAAATAAAATAAACCTTTATTATATTTATTAGATAGTAGAGAATATAAGATCTAATAGAAATTTTAGTACTAAGTATACTTTTATAACTTTAACCTTAAATACTATTATTTAATTAACTAATAAAAGGATAGTGCAGTCTAAATAGTATTAGGCAATAAATCTAATCTATTAAAATAGAGCTATTGCCACTAGACCTATACTAATAAATATGTCTAATAGAACCCCTAAACTTAAATAGGAACCTATGTATTAGATTCTTATATTCAGATATATGACTACTATACTAGCCAAGTTATATATAACTATTATATTATCTAAGCTAGTAAGACAAATAATATAACTTATTTATCCCACCCTACTGAATTAACTATTCCCTACTAGAGGCGGCAGTAAATAAACCGCTGCCTATTTCCCCAGATTTAATACTCCTTACTTCCTTAATTAATATATCATAAGCTTTACTAAATCAGAATATTAGACCTATTATAGAGACTCTAAATAAGAAAGTTAACTTCTACCTAGATTAAGTAATATTAGGTAGTAACTTATTAGAAGATATTATTATATTACTATAAGCAAGTCTATTTAATTTATATTATATATTCTTAGGAGTAAGGAAGGAATATAACCCTTTGAAAAATCCTCTTTATCTATTTTAATTAAAATACTAAACTGAATTCTTTTTCCTATTCTTTTTAACCTTAACTATTTTAATTAATATAGACAGCCTACTATTAATTAATAAACACATTTATATAATTTCCCTATTACCAGAACAATCTGAGATAATAATTACTATTCCTCTAGGATTAGTAGTTCTAAATAATCCGCTAAACCTAGCCCCTACTCTAATACTAATAGTATAGCTAAGTAATAAGCAATTTTAATAACTTTTTGCAGGACTGCTCTAGCAGAGAGATATGATCTGTCTAATCTAATAAGGATAGCAAATTTATAATAGATAGAAACTAACTAAGATTAGACTATTTAATCTAGAACTTAATATTACTTATAGAAAGGGGGATATAGTATAGTAAGGTAGTGATATAGTTTAGAGAAATATTAACTTATTTATTAATAGTATCTAGAAGAATATATCTATTTTTAAATATATTGAATTTATTTATACTAGCCTTAATTAACTCTTCTAAGAAAAAGCTACCTCTTAGTAAATTATATTATTAATAGTAGAATAAGATACTATAAAATTAAGTCTTAATAGATAGTTGCAAGTATTGCTTAGATAATTCCATATAGATAAAGTTAATATATTATATAAGTTAGAAGCTATAAGTTATATAAAAATAGATTATACTAATAGACGCGATATTAAGTAATAGGGATCTGAATTGGTTTATATTGCAAAGGCCGCTAGTTTTAATACTATATAGTAATATTTATCTCAGATTTACTTATATATTAATAATAGACTCTATGAATTAGTTTTTAAACTATTAGATAATATAGCCTTAGTAGAGTACTTGGACTATCTAAAGAATAAAGCAAAGGCTTATAGAGCTATATTAAAGAAATTATTATTTAATACTAAAATAATATAATAATATCAGAGGAAACCTGATATTTCTTATAGTATGCCTAACTAAGCTGTTATATATAATTAGAACAAAGATAAGGATGTAATAAAATATGCCTATTATAGATGAAATATAAGCAATAGATATTAAAGCGCTGTCCTATATTAACTAAGTGGCTAAGGTAACTATAGATATGCTAGCTAGTATAATAGAGGCTCTGGCTAGGGATTCCAAGGTCGCGGATACTAAGAATATAGTAGTTAGAGTAGTTATAATAGAAATTAATATAATAACTAGCGCTTTAATTATAGATAAAGTTATAGTCTGACTTTTAAATATAGAAATCATCTTATAAGATAGTTCTATAGAAGATAATTCTATTACTAGGAATAATTAAATTAATAATATAATACTTACTATTAATAGACTCTAGCAGGGCAAGATAGCTAAGTATATACTGCAGGGGAATTAGATGATATATATGTTAAGATTAATAATAAAGAAACTATAAAGATAGAAGTGGACTTATAAGCCTAGGGATAGTATGTAATTAATAAATTCTAAATGTCAGATAAGGAGAATAAGAGCTATAAAGTAAATACTATTACCCCTACTACTTTAAACAGTAATATAAATAATACTTCTTACTACCTAAGTCTTTTAGTAAAATAACTAAACTATTTAAAACCACTAATTTAAACCCTACTTTTTAGTAAAGATAAATAATCTAACCTACCTATTTTATTAAATAGGAAGATAATATGTTTAAAATGCAGATAGCATTTTATAAGATAATCTTAATTAATAGTATATATATATAGGAATATATATATAACGCTGAAGATCGCATCTAGCTAAGTAAATATAACTAAGACTAGTATAGTATTAAGCCTTTTAGATAATAAAGATAATAGTAATATATAGGCAAATATATTTATCTATAATAATTAAGTTATTAAAGCAATTAGAGAAAAGATAATTAAGAATCTGTTTAATTAATATAGCTATTGCAAAATCAACCTAGCCTTTAAACCTGACAGTATAAAGATAATAGCAGCGGTAGACTCGGGTTATTTAGATATGCTTATTAATAGAGATTAGATAAAGAAGTACTTAAAGAATACTGTCTACTTCTCTTTAAATTAACACAAAATGATATATAATATAAATAGATCTGCTATATTAGTAGAAAAAGTTAGATTTAACTTCTATTTTTTAGGGCAAGTATATTATAAACTAGTTAAAACCTATTTTACTATTAAAGCATAGCTGACAGATATACTGGCGCTAAATATACTGCTTAGTATAAACTTCCTAGACAAATTTAATATGGATATTTTAGTTAGATAGAGATATTTGCAAATTGGATCTAATTATAATACTAGAGTGCTATTTATATTCTAGTTTAAACTAAAGAAACTAATTAGAAGAGTTATAATAATAAAATATATAAGTATTATACCTTATATAATATAATAAGTTAAAGTGGAATACTCTGACCTAGATAAATATAACTTATGTTTTTCTAAATAAGTATATTTATTTATAATATATATATATAGTCCTCTAGACTATATATTTATATTAGATATATCAGAAATAACTAAAGGCATAGGCTTTGTAATAGTTATTAATAATTCTGATGAATCTATGTATTTTCGATAGAAGTAAAAGCTAGGCATAATTAATAATTTTAATAATAAGAAGATATAGCAAGTGTCTTAGTTAAAAGCATGCGCATTTATAGTATGCGCTTAAGAAGCTGGCGAAGATAGCTATATAAATAAGAATATAGAAAGGATTCTTATAGCTAATAAGGACAAATTAGATGGTATAATATAAGTAATAATAGTATCTAATAACCTAGTATATAGACATCTAACTCTTAAAGTCTTATAACTAACTAATATACCTAAGGAAAAATTAATAGTTAGAGTGCATATATATTTATGCGAATAAAGTCAGATAAAAAAAAATAAGGGAATTAATTAACTCTTTTAATATATAGCGTGACAGGGGCATAGTTCTGATGGATAAAGAGAATAAAATAAGAATTAATCTAGTGGATAATTAGTAAAATTAGAAGCTAATATTAAAAACATATCTGCTAGGAGTGGAAGATTAATATATGCTAGATAAGATATATAATAAGCTCTATAGCTAAGGAAAGATAAGCTGGATGACTAAGCTAATACTATTTAATTGCCTAGTCTTTATAGTTTAGCGCATAGTTAATAGAAAGAGAAAATCCCGCGTAATAATTAATCTATACTAACTAAATAGCATAGCTATACTAAATATCTACCCTATCCTATTATAGGAAGAGATAATTGCTTTACTATATGGGAAGAAGTGGCTGAGTATAGTAGATATAATAGGTTTCTTTTATTAATTGCCTGTATTAATAGAGTATTAGGATAGGATAGTTATAGTTAGTCCTAGAGGATTGGAAAAGAGCTATATTATATTAATAGGTTTTAAAAACAGCCTATCCTATATATAGAGATTTATAGACTAATAACTATATAAATATAGAGCCTATATGCAAGCATATATTAATAATATAGTTATTTTTAGTAACACTTTTAAGGAATATTATAAGCATCTAGCCTAGGTGTTAGGAAAATTTAATAAGATATATATAGTATTATTACTAATAAAGTCTTTTATAGGATACTCTTTAGTAAGATTACTTAGTTTTAAAGTTAATATATTTAGCCTTATAACTACTTAAGATTAAATTAATTCTCTAGCTAAGATTAAGATACCACTTTTACTAATATATCTAGAAAACTATCTTAGAATAGTAACATTTTTGCAATAATTTATACTAAGTTTCTAAATAAAAATAGAATTATTAGAAAAGAGAAAGATAGCTCTCCTTATAGAAGTAAAGAAAATAGGTTAACTAACTAAGTATATAAATAAGTTTACTTATTTAATAAGAATAGTAAAAGTCATCTTTAATCTAAGTCCTACTAAGCAGGAGTTATTTAAAATACTTTAGAGCTATTTAATATAGGAAATAAGGCTATATTATTATAACCTAGCGCGCCTAACTTTCTTTAAACTAGATATAAGCAGCTGTAATATAGAATTATTTATGTTCTATATTAATAGTAATAAATAAAACAGAAAGATATTACTAGTAAACCGAATCTAGCTAGTTCTTTTCTTAAGTAGGCTATTATTTAAAGCTAAATAATAATATAAACTAATAGAGCTGGAGGTGGCTTGTTTAGTATAGTCTTATTAGAAGCTATATATAATAATGCAATCTATAGTTAGTAAAGTTATTATTTTAATAAACTATGCGGCAATAAGAGGTATTATAAACTAAATAAATATATTAATATTAGATATTATTAAGGCAAACCAGAGACTAATAGCCTTATTAATATATCTAAGCTAATTTAATTTAGATATCAGATATATCCTAGGAAAACTAAATATAGTTCTGGATATATTATCTAGACTTCTAGTAAAAATAGAAGAAATAAAGCATCCTACCCGGGCAGTGAGTAAACTAGATAATATTAATAGGGATATTGCATTTTCTATAATATTATTAGTAGAAATATTAGATAAGCTTAGGATAAAGTTTATTAAGGATTACTTAAGTAACTAGAGAATAAATAGAGTTATAAATAACCTAATAAACTAGAGATACTTAGTATTTATACTAACTAAGTAAACTAAAGTAGGGAATATAGTAAAAAGGACTAAGATTTATCTAAGTAAACTATTCTTAGTTAAAAACAGCCTCCTCTATATAATAGACTTAGCAGGCTAAAAGTGTCTTTATATACCTAAAGACTATATTAAAGATATCCTACTAGTAATATATAATAAAAACTATTATATAGGAATAGTAAAATATATAGCTGCACTGGATAGGTTAATATTCTATAATATAATAAGATAAGTTAGAAAATAGGTATAATATTATTAGAAGTATATTATAAACTCTACTAATAGATAGAAGACTCTAGGTTAATTACACCCTATTTAAACTCTGCTATAACTATTTTATATAGTTATAATAGACTTTATAGTTAGCTTACCTAAAGTATTAGCGCAGTAATCCTTCTAAAGGATATAAGATTATATATATAATTTCAATACTATAATAATAGTATTATATAAATAGTTAAAAAAGACTATACTAATACCCGGATATATTAACTATATAGCCGCTAAATAGGCAAAGATCTTTATAAGATTACTATTATTATACGACTAGGGCATATTAAAAGTTATAATTAGTAATTAAGATCTAAAGTTTATAGGAGATTTATAGAGAGTAATTTTCGCAGCGCTAGATATAATATTAAGGTTTAGTATAAGCTACCACCCCTAAACAGATAGTCTATTTAAGTAAAAGAACCAAACTGTTAAGATTGCATTATACTTCTATATATTTAAGTCAGATATGCCCTAAATAGAGGTTATCCTTATATTATAGTTCATATTAAATAATAGTTTATTAAGACTAATTAGTAGATCACTAAATAAGCTATTATTTAGATTTAAACTAAATATTATATTAGACCTTATTAAATATAATAATAAGTTAGACTAAGATACGCTTAATATAATAAGATAGTTATATGCAGATAAGGCGAGATATTCTATTAAATTCATAGCAGCGGAGATAAAAATAGCATATAATAGGATATATAGAAGCATTAAATTCCAGATTAGGGACAAGGTCTACTTGCGACTATATAAAAGATTTAATCTGCTTAGAAAACTACTCTAAAAGTAGTTACTATAATAAGCTAGGCTATTTCAAGTAATTAAGAAAATTAGATAATTAGCTTATAGACTAGCTATATTAAATAAATAGGGTATATATAATATTATATCCATCACACACCTGTATCTAAACCCGGCTAGAGGCGATCTATATAATAGAAAAGTTAAAGAACCTAGCCTAATTTAAAGATAAGATAAGTATAAGATTAAAAAGCTAGTTAAGAGAAGAGTGAATAAATAAGAATAAAACCCCTAAATTAAATACTTAGTTTATTAAAAGGGATTTAGCCCTGAGTATAACTCCTAGATTAAGAGATAATAGCTTATATAATTAGTAGATAAATTAATATAATAATATAAATTAAAGCATGCGATTATAAATAAGGAATTAGGAAATAAACTAAAGCTATTTAAAGAGGTTAATATTATCCCTAAAACAAACCTAACTATTCTACTGCGCAAATTAAGGTAAAAGTGAGGTAAGAGTGAGATTATTAGTAAAAAAACAGCTATTAGTAGCTATTAAGAGGAGGCAGTGTAATACCTTTCTACTTTAAATAAAAAAATTTTTTCTCTCTCTTTCTTCTGAAAATATTATAGATAATATTACTTAAAGAATATAAAGAATATAACTAGCCTACTATATTAAGTATTAATATAGTTAAATCTGGCAAGCTGCTAGTAATGCCTTAGGGAAAGGGTTTATCTAACCTATTCTTATTTAGTAAAAAGAGGCAATATATTAAAATTAATAATAATACTAACTCTGAAATTATTAAGGATATTTATTATATTAACTAAATAAAAGAAGATATAGAGTTAATTAAGAAGATATAAAGCACTACTAATAATAAATTAAACTTTAAATATAAATTTATAGTAAAGAAAATCATGCAGTTTTTTAACCTTATACTAGCTAAAAACAGAGCGCTCTATAAAGATTTTATTAAAGAAATAAAGCACCTGTTGGTTTTATCAGCTAAATTAGTTATTATATGGGGAGGTTAGAAAACTATAACTGAATTATTATATAAGTGCGATAACCTTATAAAACAGGACCCTAATAGAATCTATTATATCTCGCTTTTAAGACTACTTTGCGCTTTAGTAGTATATATATTCTTTTAACCTAATATAATAAACTGTAATATGCTATTAAAGGTGTTATAATAATTAATCCTACCTAATATAATAACTGAACTCGCAGCAAACTATAATTAAAACATATAAAATAAGATCTGGTGTATTAAATAAAATAAAGGCTGCGAAATGCTTAAAAAGAAAGTCCTATTAACTATCTATCTAATTTAATTAGCGATAATAATACAAGATATCCAGTATACTAAACTAGTCTTTAGGCCTATGCCTAGAATCACTAAGCAGTAAGTTGAAATCACTAAGATAATTACTAAAAAGGACTTTTATATAGATAATGCTTAGCTTAATTTAGTGGGTATAATAGTAGGTGATAATAATAATAAGGCAATAGAAAAATTAGTAATTAAGAATCTTATAAAGAAGATAGCCTAATTAATCTATTAGAGAGATCGCGAGCATATTGCAGCCTAGTGTATCTATAAGCATAGTAAAGGCATAGGCGATGAGTTTAAGGACATAAAGGAATAGGTTAAGTAGCTAGGAAAGTTATCTATTATATAGATAAAACTAGTTGAAGAAACGCCGGCGTAGATAACTAATATCTTTAGCTATATTATTAATAGAATTTAAGGCATAGTAGCTCTATTTAATATAAATAATAAGATTTAGAAGCAAGTTAGCGCAAAATTATATATTATATATAACTAGTTACTTGAATATTGCCTCTACTTTAATAAGATTGCGTGAGAAAATTATAGTATAATAAGATAGATATAATTAACTATAACAGATAATTTAGCGCTTAGAAGTATTCTGCGAGACCTTATAACTAAGATAGAGAAATATCTGACTAAAGAAGAGAATAGGAATATAGAGGATAAGACTGACTTAGATAAGATTAGTAATAAGAAGATGGCAGTGGCAGCTTAAATATTATTTTAAATAAATTATCACTTGGGATAAACTGAGCATTTTAGTAGGGGGGAGTTATTAGGTGGTTTAGGTGGATAAGATAGATTAGTAGGTTATGTGTAAGAGAGGTTAATAGCTCAAATTAGTTAGCCCGTTTAGACGGGAAAATCCATCTGAATATAATATACTGATTTCAGACCTTTGGTTAGGTTTGTTCCTATTAAAAGGTATTATTTAAAATATCCTAAATTAATCTATAGTATAATATAAATATTCTTAGATATAGTAAAAAGTTATATACTTAAGATAGTACTAATATATAATTAATATATTAGATATAGTATTATATTATATTAATAAGGTCTTAAATAGAATAAGTAAGTTTAGAATTAATTTAAAATTACTTTAAATAACTTACTCTAAAATCTATCTTTACTAACTCTAGCTTATATATTGCATTTACTTATATATAAGAACTCTAAATAAAGGCTTTTTAACTCCTAAGTATAAAGCTTATTACTTACTACTTTATATTAGGCTTGCTTAATAACTCTCTTAAGAGCTAAAGATTATTAAGTAATTTTAAAGTAATTAAGTTATAATTCTATCTATCTAAGACTAGATTATAAGCTTTTCTACCTATATAGAGATATATATAGCAAAGGTAGAGAAGCTTAAATAAACTTATAAATAATTATTTATAAGGTAAGTATTATTTAAGATTATACTAAATCTAAAGAGATAATTAATTTTAAAATATAACTAAATTAAAATATCTACTTATAGAATTCTAGGGTTTTATAATACTATTCTTAACTAATTTAGTAATAGGGATAATATATCTAATTCTAGTAATATTAGTATTTAAATACTTTAGAATAATAGGACTATAAATATAGAGTTTAATTATAATAGTATACTTAAATAAAGTATTATTATTTAAAAAGTAAGCTAGATTAGCAGAGATTAGAATTTAATCCTTTATTTTATTTAAGATAGGCTAAATAATATAGAATTAGTTATAAATTACTTTAAAACTAATTTAGAACTAATTAATAAAAACTTATAATTAGAGCAGATTAGTACTTATATTTTAGAGATTCTTAAGCTAAACTATTAAAATTAAAATTCTTAATATTAGCTAATTAGCTGATTTACTTTAGGATAATAATAAGGATTTCTAAGAGATTATTATTACTTATATTAAGTTATTAGAGAAGAAAAGACTCTAATTATAATTAATTAGAAAATACTTATAAAGTAATTCTTTATTTTACTAGAGGCTATACACTTATATATTAAATTTATCTAATTAATTTATAGCAGTAATATACTGACCTAACCCCCTACTTTTAGTTTATATAAGCCCCCCCAGGCAGGTCAGGTGATTAAGGGGGGGTTAGGCGACATGGGGGGGGGGGGGCTCAGCTTGACTACGTACTCTAGGATGGGTATGCGAGCGTGGACAGCTCATGCTTGTGCGTACTGTATGTATAAATACCTGGTGATTTTTAAGCTTATCATGTACAATTATGTGTTTGATCGTTGCGTTTCTCCAGGGTAAGCAAATTCAGACTCGCATGTTCATAATGCACCAACATGATGCAAACAACGATGCAGTGATGCCGCACATTTCGTACCCTGGCAACGGACTGCATCCTGATTAGGTAGCCTGATATCCGGTATCCCCGGAGCAAGGTCGGGGAAGTCACCCGCGGCCCGACCATATTCCGTGTCGTGCATGAGGCTCCCAAGCCGGCCGGGCTTAACGTCCCGCTAATGTCGCGTACCTCCTCCGTGAGCCTCCATTCAAAGGAACAGTCGTTTACGGATTGATAGCTGTCTGCCTTCTTGCGACCTACCAGAGCGAACGAGGTCTACGTCACGGCCAGTATTGGGAAAACCATCTTGGCCTGATACGTCCAAAGGCACCGGGAACCCCCCCTCAAAACAACCAATATCGACTTCAACGTTCACGACCAACCCACCCGTGATATCGGAGCTCACGATGAATCACCAGACGGGCCAACAGGGCCAGGGCCAGCCAGCCCAGCAGGCACAGCAGACACAGCAGCCCACCGCAGGTGCACAGCAACAGCCTCAAGCAAGACCACCTCCCATGTACCAACCTTCACAAATCCGGAGTCTGCCTACCCTCAGCGATGATGAGAAGGGTAAATACGAGCATGGCCTTGCAGGCCTTTGGAACAAGCTGCACAGCATGCCGGTTAACAGCCCGGAGAGCCTCGCGGCGAGGCAGAAGATTATCGAATTCTCTAGGATGTTAATCGGTAAAATACAGCAACGACGATTACAAGCTCAGCAGCAAGCGCACGCGCAACAGCAGCCGGGACAACAGCAGACTGGACAACAGCAGACGGGACAACAACAACCGGGACAACAACCAGGACAGCCGCTGAAAATAGCACAGCCTCGTCCACAACCCGCTCAACAAGCCAATCCTACACAGACGACAAGCCAAGTCCCACTTCAACAACAACCTGTCGGAGGAGCTGCGGTTGCGCCAGGTGCAAATGGGCTTGCTGCCGCTGCGGCAGATGCGCCGAGACCGAACCCTCAAGCCGCGAATCTCCAACGACCTAAGATTCCGGATCATATTCTCAACCATGTTAATAAGATTACTTTCCGCATGCCTGCGCAACTGGCGGAGAAGTCCGGAGCGGAACCTTCGAAGTGGGTTGAGGAGATCAAGGAGAGATACGCAAAAGCTCTTATGACTATGGAGAATGGCAAACTAAAGGTTACACAAATCGAAAAGGTTATCAGCGACCGCGCAGCCAGTGGAAACCCATTCAGCGACGAAGAACTGCGACAGCTGCAGGTCAGGAAAGAACTACAGCTCAAACACCACTCCGACGCGCACAAGTGGGTGGACAGTGTAAGAAAGCAGCAGGGGAATCTCCAGGGAACTGGCCAAGGCTCGCAGAACGGTGCTTTTGTTGCGCCGCAAGCCGGACCGGTGAGTGGCCAGGGAGTTGTTCAAGGAACTTCTATCCCGCAGGCCGCTGTTGCAGCAGCTCCTGCGCAGGTGCAAAACAACGCGCAGAATCCTAACATGAATAACAACAACAACAACAACAACAATCAGAACGCCGTGGCGCCTGTCAACGCTGCGGTCGAAGCGGTCCAGAAGCAGCAGCAACATATGGCAGGTGACGGTCGAGCCTCGCCCGTGGCTAATGGAACGCCTCCCGTTACGCAACCTCAGGTGCGTCCGACACCAAGCGTCCAGCAACCCGCGCAACAACAACCCCTCGTACAGCATCAACAGATTAAACAAGAGCCGACACATCAGGCTCCCTTAAACGCAGCAATAGCATCGGCAAACAGCATGACGCAGGCCGGGACTCCCACACAGGTGGCCGCGCGCGTCCAGACTCCGCAGGCTGCTACTCCAGTGACAGCTGCTGGACCGACTCGGGCTCTAAGCCATTCGGCAGCTATGACTTTGGCGAACCAGAGGGCGACGAACACCCCAGGAGGCGCGCCAGTACAGGGTCAGCCGGTCGGTGCTGGAACACCAGCCTCAGCTGGTGGAGCAGTGAATCAAGGTGTTATGGGCTCAGGCATGCACCCTCAGCAACAGCAACAACAAGGCCACCCACACGCGCATCCCACTCAGACGCAGACAACCATACAATCCAAGATGCCGATTCCCAAGCAGCTGCCGGAGAAGTCCACGAGTGTCCCCCAGGGTGTGTCAGTTGGAGGAGGCATCAACAACGGGCGACCGACAATGTCGCAGGGGAGCGGCACGCTTGGAGGAGTGATGAATCAGCCCCCGATCAATCGCATCCCAGCGTACAACCACGAGGCTGAAGGCGATCATGTTCTCAGTAAGAAGAAGCTGGATGAACTCGTGCGCCAAGTGTGCGGAGGATCCACGGAAGGTCAGGACGGGAACCTGCTCACGCCCGAAGTCGAAGAGGTAATTACTCCCCCAAACTCCTCCAAGAAGTTGATTCTTGGCAGGGAGCAAACCGAGCTAGCACTGATTCAATGCAGAACGTACTCAGTATGGCAGATTCTTTCGTGGATAGCGTGCTGCACGCCGCATGCCGAAACTCGAAAGAGCGAGGCTCCAAGGTCCTGGAGATCCGAGACATCCAGTTGGTGCTCGAACGAACCTACAACATCCGCGTTCCCGGATATTCTTCAGACGAGCTTCGTACAGTACGCAAGATTCTACCCTCGGCAGGCTGGATCGCGAAGATGAGTGCGGTTCAAGCGGCCAAGGTGATGCCTGGAAAGGGCGAGTAAACGGACAAGGCATGTACGATTCGAGAAGCATGCGAAGGTCAGGAAGAAGGATAAAAGGGAGATAGTGGAGGCTACGGCACTGGCCGGCTCCATTTTGTTTGCGATTGGCGTCAGGATGATACTGGTTTAACCGGGCGATGGTTTTCACCAGGCAACGGCTGGAGTCTGCGAGGAATTGGACAGCACGTTTGCTTTTCGGCGTTGGCAAGTGTGGTTCGGATGCTTAGGTTGATTTAAATGCAAGCTGTATTGGGAAATGAAGGACCATTTGGGAAGACCCTCGACTGCTTGCAACGTGCCAGCTCTACGTATGTCCGGGTGTGTAAGACCTGATTGATGGTGATAGGAAGTTTTGAGACTTGGGAGATATCGATGGGAATATCTGTATCTTGTGAGATATCGAGAGTAATAAAGTGCACAAGTGATTTACCTCTGGTTTAATCCTTAAAGTCGCTATTTGGATAGATGTACATCCTAGATTTCAGGTTCCCGCCGACAGTTAGCAATGCGCATGTGTACTTTCGTAGAAGAGGTTGCGTTCATACTGGTTGATGGATGTACTGTAATTAGTATCAAAGTGCTTCTGATATTGGTTTGGTGCTAAACCGTATGCAGCTGGAATTGACACGCGATCACGACCACCTCACATGCAGGTGGCAGGGCAGCCAGCAGCGATTAGTATTGGCACATGTGTTTTGATTTCTATGGTCAAGTACTCGGGTGCATTTGTATTTGCTCCATGTTATAGAGCGGTTTCAATAGATGGTCGTACGTAGATGGATCCATAATCACAACATGGATCAATCCAGAGTCATTAATGTCCGCTTACGAATAGAGATGATTCTAATACATTCACCAGTTGGTAGCCAGTTGGCAGCCAGCTGCAGGAAGACGACAGCAGGCAACATCGAAAACGTCACTGCCAGCGGACCCACTGTGACAAGCGCGGCTTAATATTTCGCCTTGCGGCGCTCAGATTCCAGGGATACGCACCGGGTACCTCGCTGCACATGCACGCTGCCGCCTGGCGTCAGGTACCTCCGTTGCTCCACCAAGTCCCTAAAGCCCAGGTGGTGGCCCCCATGCCGTACAGGCAGAGCTTCTAGTCGAGCCTTCTTGCACACCTCCAACGCCAGACGCTCCAGACGCTCCACCACCTCGCAACATCATCCATCATCACCATCTCCGCCCGTCCGCGCATCTCGACCTCTTCCTCGACAACCAGAACAGCATCATCGCGCCAGCGTCTTCGCCCTTGATCCCCTGATCCCCTGGTGCCTTGGCCGTGCCCCTTGGCAGACTCCTCCGTCGCGACGAGCTGAAGCGCGCTCACATCACGGGCTCTCTTTTGTCATCACCCTTCCGCCCTTCTGCCTCTTGAATCGGCAGACCCAGCTCCCCCATTTCGACACATACACACCGCCGCCATGCCCGGCAAGACACCGACAAGCAACGGGAACGAGCCCGTTGAGAACGGCATCAGAAACAATCAGGACGTCGAGATGACAGACGGCTCAAAGACCAAGGGCAAGAAGGCTGCCAAGGACAAGGACGGCGATGACGAGATGACCGTCGTCGTGCCGCCCTCCAAGGCGTCCAAACAGCCGTCCAAGCAGCTGCCAGGCGATGCCGAAGGCGACGTGGCTATGGGCGACGAGGCCAACCCTGATGATGACGAGGTCAAGATTGATCCTGCTGTGCAGACAGCGACAGGTAAGCATCAGCTTGCGGCTACAACCACACCTGCGATAGCACTGCACAATGCCTAACCTTCATGCTCCCGTATAGATATCAAGAGCAACTTCGCTCTGTTAGATCGCGCCGTTGCCCTCTTCGACGCCAGATTCTCTCTACGCGCTCTAAGGTCCATCTCCACCATCCGAAAGCAGCTGACTCCCGATATCATCGCCCAGGTCATCGTCGATACCTTCCCCGCAAACGCTGCATCAGGAAGCATTGGCAAGCAACTTCTTCTTGCTATCGGCCGTGAGGATGTGCATCTATCACGAGCCAACGGGTCCGAGATGGAGGTCGATGCCGGCTCGAAATCGCCCACCAAGAACAGTGCCAAGAAGGAGACCAAGGAGATCATCCCCGAGGTTGACATTTTCCTCGGAATCCTTGTCCAAGTCGCCCTATTCGACTCCAAGCAGTATCAGCGCGGTGCCGAATTCTCGCAATACCTCTCCGACCGCATCCAGACGTTGAACCGCCGGACGCTAGACTCCCTCTCCGCAAAGGTGTACTTTTACTACTCCTTGTTCTGCGAGCACATTGAACCGAAGCCTCCGTCTCCTCAGTCGCCCGTCGTCGCTATCCGACCGACCCTACTTGCTGCCCTGCGAACTGCCGTACTAAGAAAGGATATTGACACCCAAGCCTCGGTCATCGTCCTGCTGCTGCGCAACTACCTTTCGACCTCGCACATCAACCAAGCCGATCTGCTTGTCTCGCATACGCAGTTCCCCGAGAACGCCGTCAATAACCAGGTGGCCCGATTCCTCTACTACCTCGGCCGGATCCGAGCCATCCAGCTACGCTACACCGAAGCACACGAGCACCTCACAGCTGCCACCCGCAAGGCCCCCTCCAGCAGTTGCGCCGTGGGCTTCGCGCAGACCGCCACCAAACTTCTCTTCGTTGTGGAGCTCCTCATGGGTGACATTCCTGACCGAGCTACGTTCCGGCAACCAACCATGGAGGTTGCGCTGCACCCCTACTTCCTGCTCGTCCAGGCTGTCCGGGTCGGAAACCTGGAGGACTTCGAGACGGCGATTGCTAGCCACGCCGACACGTTCCGACGAGACGGCACGTACTCCCTTATCCTTCGCCTACGACAGAATGTTATCAAGACGGGCATCCGTATGATGTCGTTGTCGTATTCTCGGATCTCGTTGCGGGACATCTGTATTCGTCTTCAGCTCGGTAGCGAGGAGTCTGCTGAATACATTGTCGCCAAAGCGATTCGAGATGGTGTAATTGAGGCCTCTCTGGACCGAGAACGCGGCTTCATGAAGAGCAAGGAGGTTGGCGACGTCTACGCCACCCGAGAACCAGGCGAGGCTTTCCACGACCGTATCAGGGCGTGTCTCGCTCTACACGACGAGAGTGTCAAGGTTCGCGCACCCCTATACGTCATGTTCGTTCACGGGCTAAGCTAACTATATTTCCAGGCAATGAGGTTCCCCATGAACCAACACCGCCTAGAGCTCAAGAATGCCCAGGAGGCTCGAGAGCGTGAGCGCGAAATTGCCAAGGACATTCAGGAGGCCGACTTGGACGACGAAGATCTCGGCGGAGACTTTGATGGCATGTAAATTCTTTCTTGTGTCACTACTACTACAACTTTGGGGGATTTCTTCAGAAGAGACTCTGCAAACTTGCGCGTGCTTCGGTGCCTTGGGGGGTTGGGGGTTTCTCTTGGCTGTAGGTTCTACTTATGACCCATTGCCCAGAGAGAATCGGCAGTCTTTCGGGGGCATTGGGAGAAGGCGATAGAGAGTGGAGGATAGTTCGGGGGGCGGCAATACTTAATCGGGCCCCTGATGTGTATTAGATACTAGCAAACAAGATTGGCGTGGAGGAGAAGTGAGAGCATCATATTCGCATGTGTTTTTACTATATCCTTCTGGTCAACTTGATGTTGTTGATTGGATGTTGGTCTCTAACACGAGGCATACTTGAAGGTGTTTTTCGAACCATGTGACTCGGCCTGCAGCTGCACTGCCTCGGTGAAATGTATGCCATCAGGCTACAACTTCAAAGCTACCTTATCCTTGGCAAGCTCCCTCCTCAATCCCACCACGGACATATACTGCTCACCGAGTAATGCTCCTCCTCTGAAGAATACTCAAAGGAGGAAGACAGCAGAGACCAAGATGGGTGCATACACGTACGAGTCCATAGACGGCTCGTCGTTCCGCCTCTTGGAACTCTTCCCCGGGAACCCCACGGAACCTCTGCAAGGTAAACTGCACACCTTCAAAGAAGACCCCGACCAGTTCGACTATGAGTCCATCTCTTATGCGTGGGGCAGCTCCGACCTCACCCACAGCATCGAACTCTACCAAAGCCATCTGTCAATAACGGCCAACCTCCACCAAGCCCTGGACGACTTCCGCTGGGCACGGCACACGAGCCTGGACTCAGTGGCGACGTCTGCGGCCGTAGCGATCTCGACAAGGAAGCCCAGACGACCGTTCCATGATCCCGATGCTGATCCTCGCCACATTTTAGGATCGGGGTCTCGCTTCCTTTGGGCTGACGGGATATGCATCAACCAAGCAGACGACGAAGAGAAGATGGGACAAGTCCTCCGTATGGGAGATTACTACGGGGCGGCTTTGCGTGTTTTGATTCATCTTGGACCCGGACACGAAGGCACCGACGAGCTACTGCTTGCTTTTTACGACATTGATCAGGAGCAGGAAGCCGAGACGGGGGACACAGAAGGTAGTTTGGAGCACACGGGAAATACTTCAGATGACACAGAAACCAGGTCAGGGGACATGAGCCAACCAAGAGTTCTCTCCTCAACGGCGCATCTGGAAGTCTTTCTCCGCATGCTACAAAGCCCTTACTGGGCACGTTATTGGATCCTTCAGGAGGTGATCAGAGCGGATTGGGTCTGGGTGCACGTTTGTAGTCACGGCATGGTTCCCCTCGAAGATTTGCTAAGCTCATATATCTACGTCCTGAAGAGCTTCAGCCTCGCTGACGGTCTCGCAAGCGATGCTGTCGACATTGTGCCCGAGTTATCCCGGTCTATCGGCGTCGACTTCTTGCGCAACATAGCAGATGCTCGTGAGAGGATTATGCAGGACGGAGGTAAGTGGCCGCTACTGCATCTGTTAGAGCAATGCCGTATCAACACGGCGTCTGATGCTCGAGACTATATATATGCTGTTCTCGGACTAGCCAGCGAAGCCCAGGGCGCCCGTATGGGAGGAAATCCTCTCAACATGACGAGCGGAAGCGTAGACTTGACGGACGAACTTGTCTCTGGAAAAGATCTGCAAAGAAAAGGGCAGGTACTGCGAGTGGACTACAACGAGAGTGTTGCAGCATGCCACCTTAGGTTCGCCCGGTATATGATATGTTGGGGGGATGGAATCGAGCTTCTTTACAGCGCTTCCAACGGCCACCGCGCAGATCTGCCATCCTGGGTGCCAGACTGGTCCTTGTCTGATCGTCAGCCCCAAAATCTCAGCCCACGAAGAGGCGTGAACGAGTACCCGTGGTCTAGAGCCGTCTCAGGACGACCTCTAGGGGCAGCTTTGGGGGTAGATGCCTTCGTTGAGCTTGGGAGCCAGCCTAAGCATCTTACGGTAAGGGGCATCATGTTCGATACGATTGCTCAAACTGGACGAGTTGTCCCGGACACGAGTCACATGGTATTCGTCGAAGACGTGGGCCCTGTAGGCCTGGATAATGTGGTACAAGCCGCACGGGACTTGCTGACCTTCCTCGAGGGTCGTGTCGAGTACTTTGGAGGCATGGACCTCGAGGAGTCAGTCTTGAGGACCTTGCGTTGCGGCATGTTCTCGGAAGAAGAGACTGACGATATACCCGCCGGTATGACAGCTGCAGAAGCGCTCCTGGCCATATCCCGGCTTTTCGACTTGAGTTGCTTCTTCAACAGCTTGTTATTTGATGAAAAGCCCGCTCAGCTGCGACAAGGAGGGGGCCACCGGAGCGATTGGGAGGAACTGGAGGACCTCCACGCAGCCATGAACGTTTTCATTTCTATAGCACAAGTCATGATGCAGCAGCGACGACCGTGTATTACGGAGAAGGGTTGGATAGGAATGCTTCCCGCAAGGGCAGAGATTAGCGACGTGGTCTTCCTACCTTTCGGTTCTGCCGTGCCCTTTGTGGTTCGGAAAGCTAGAGATGGATGGCAGATTAAGGGGGAGTGTTATATCCAGGGGATCATGGATGGAGAGCTCGAGGATTACAGGTGGGTGGCCGAGGATATCACACTGGTATAGGATGGAGGGGCGTTTACACAGCGTGGAGTATGTTGCCTATTTGTTTGGCGGACTGTTTTTCTGGTCGTGTAGGTGATATCTGTTATGATTATCGAGTCGGATGCTTGGGAAGCGAGATATCGTTGGTATACTTGAGGAATAACAGCGCGAAGATGAAGTGTAGGTGCGTGTAAGTGACCGAGGTTGTCGCCTACAGACTTGATCGATACTTGGATGCGTCGCTACCCTATGTCTATTCTGGTATCACACTCGAACAGCAATAAATTTATACACCTGACTACCTGAGGTAAATAGACGGGAATAAAAAAACATCGGACAGTTTTCTACGCATGCGAACTGAAGAGCCGACGATGTAGGATGTCCCTCCCATGTTGTTAGCTGTTGCACGTCGGAAAATAACGTGACCTCACGAGATCCAGGGCTTATTAGTGACCACACGCTCAACGACGAATCGACAGCTCACACTCTCCAACTGCACGTACACTACCTTACCGAATGACTCAACTCTACATCCTTAGTATGAGCGTCTCCATTACTATCAAAGTCTACTACATTCAAATGCCAGTCACATCGTGCATTATTGACATCTGCACGCCCTTGGATCGACTCGACTAGCGCCCCCCCGTCATATCATGGCAGCCTCATCCAACGCCACGACGACATCCATACCAACGGGCCCAAAAGAACGGGGGACAACTCACCTCGCGTCTTTCTCTGCCCCTGCTACCGTAGCAGTGTCGTCAAGTGCCGCAGCTATCACCATCAGCCCTGCCGCAGTACACACAAAACAGCTCTAACCTAGGCTGCTCTCCCCACTGTGAGGCGCAGCGGCGTGGCAGCGGAAGCGGAGGAGAAGCCCGTGGAAGCTCCCGTGGGCGAGTTCGACTCACGATGAACCTTGCAAGGCCGCTTCGTATACTTTATGTGACTTGGGCGAATTTGTTTGCGCGCCCTGCGCCTGACATTGACATACATACTTTGACATGCTGCATGACATTGGTTTGGAGTCATATTCATATCCCGGTACGTATCGCAAAAGTGAAATCGGCCGTAGGGCTGGCTTATAAGAAGAGTGCATGTGCAGTGAGATCGATTCATCTTAACTCGTTTCAGCCAAGTGTCGTTGAATCTCGATATTACCCTGGTCAGTCTACTCTACTGCTATCATATCTAGATAATTACCAGTCTACGCATAGTTGCAGTACACAATGGCAACGGCAACTCAGATACAGCTCATGGCAGGGTCATCCATCACCATGCGTGGCGCCAGCTCCGAGGTCAACATGGAAGAGGCCATCCGCTTCGCCAACCTTTGCAAGGAGGGCCTCAATGTGCTCGCGGAACATCATCCAGATTTTGATCATTCCCATCCCTACACAGCAGACGAGGTCCTCGCCCTGCCAATGGACGAGCACCGCATCGACGACGCCCTGCACGATCTTCCACGTCGCAAATCGCAGCGTCACACCCTGGCGGTCGCCATCGCCTCGCTGCTTTATCCCGTCCACGAGGGATCCCTTACGGCCATCATCCGCTATGAGGGCGATCGTGTACGTCTTCGTGGCTGGGCTGCTCTGCAGCGCAAGCACGCCATGTTGCAGGCGACTGTGCGAAACGGCCATGCGGGTCACGGCCTCTCGACCGGTGTAGCCCCCGGCGTGCGTGCTCCCATCTGGGCCAGCCGTATCACTAGCCAGGGCCCATGGGATCCAGCCAAGATGCCCATCTCGCTCCAAGGCACCAAGGCCATCCCAATGCCCGTACATGTCGCTGATGCAGAGGATCTCGCTCCATTCTTAGCTCACCTCCAGAATGGGGGAACCCACGAGCTGAAGGACGGCGAGCAGGGCTCCGAGCTCGACGGCGGAAAGGGAGAGCCCTACTATGGTGTCAAGGGAGCCGAGTTTCGCAAAGGTGTCGTGTACGAAGATGGCCGGATGGATCTCTGCAAGATGGTCGTTGGGCCAGACCACATTGGCAACCTGATGCAGAGCCTTCGCTCCAATGAGTTTGTTCGCCATTTCCTCCTGGGCAATAACATTATCGGCCCCGTTGGTGCGCGTGAGGTCGCCAAGTTCATCGAGGACTTTCCAGACCGCATGGACACTTGGTATCTGGCAGGAAACTGCATCGACGGAGCCGGGTTCAAGATACTCGTTGACGCCATGGTCCAGTCCAAGGCCGTCACCAACATCTGGCTGAAGCGGAACCCCCTAGGCCCCGATGCTGCCGAGGATGTGTTCCGCCTCATCACCGGGGCTAAGAACCTGCGGACTCTCGATCTCGACCAGACTGAGCTGGGAGATCGTGGCGTTGCACACTTGTTCAACCGCTTGGCTACTCATTCTTTGCCCGAGGGCAGCAAACTCCCATTACAGAACATCTATCTCAACGGGGTCGGAATCTCGGTCGAGGCGTCTCAAGCCATTGGGAAGTTCCTCGCCTCGCCGCACTGCGGCTTGAACTCGATATACATGTCGCTCAACCCGCTCGGGAACGAGGGCGTGGAAGCTTTGGCTGCTGCATTGCCAAAGGCACCGTATCTGGCTCGACTGTCCTTACAATCGGTTGGAGTCAGCACCCAAGGTGCCATTGCGCTCTGCGAAGCCGCCACCGGCCACCCAGGCCTCCAGGGCATTGACCTGAACCAGGCTTTTGCGACTCAAGATCTCGGCCAGGCGTACAACTACATTGAGGACGCTGCCGTGCCCGCCATCTCGGACCTCCTCAAAGCGAAGAGCCCCCTGGCCTACCTCAACCTCGGCTTCTGCGCCCTCACGCCCCCCGGCGTCATCGAGCTCGCCGCTGCCGTCCTGCAGAGCCCGACGCTGGTCTACTACACGGCCACGTCCATCCTCCCGGATCCGACTCGACCGGCCCCGACCTTTCGGCCCGCGCTCGACGCTCCGCACGCCGACCATACTCTGCCCACGACGACGCAGATCAAGACGGACAAGGCCCTCCGCGAGCACCTCGAGGCCAACGTGCGAGCCCGCTATGGCGAGGACATGTCGTACGCACACTTCATCGAGGAGGAGAAGCGCTGGCTAGTCAACGACAAGACCGACGTGCGCAAGATCGACAGCGTGTACCGCAACCGCGATGCGGGCCTGGCTCGACGCCATCTGATGACGCTGGTCAAGGACTGGGGCGAGAACGACGATACGCTGGAGCGCGTTATGAAGGCTCAGGGTGCGCCGAGCTGCTCGTTGCGGCGGGCTGGTCTCAAGGCCTAACTCTTGAGGAGCACTTGCTCGACAGACTTGCCTGCCTGCGTTGCTGGACCTAGGCGAGGGGATAGTTAGTTGCCGGGATATTAGTCCAGTATTTCGTTGATGAAATCCAATGGAAGTTGGCCTCGAGTATCATCTTTTCCAAAATCGATGGTTGTGATGTACAAACACCATGCCCCCTCCCCCTCACGGAAGGGCGTGCCTCACCAAAGGTACTGACCACCTTAGACTATATAAGTATCAGCCACGTGACAGCGCATCATCACTACCCTCTGCTACGCGTGCCTCTGGAACGGCCGCCTCTGCAAGGCACCGCTCTTTACTTACCTACTACGGCATCTCATATTCTACAATCCACCTCAATTCCCTTTCTCTCTAGCTACTTACGTTACATCTGGGGCACCGCACCGTGATGCCTCCGAAGCGCAAACGACCCGACGACCCCGCCGCCGAGTCCGAGCCCCAACCCAAACCCACCGCGGCGCGTCGTACCACGCGTCACACCATCGTTCATCCTCCTCCCATCGCGCCTCTACCTCTACCTCTACCCGTGTCTGTGCCTGTAGTAGCAGAACCACAACCATCACCATTACTGCAACCGCCATCGCCATCCCAGCAGCCGCCGCCACAGAAGCGAGGACGCGGACGACCCCCGCTCAACCGCCCCC
>JAANBC010000268.1:0-42471 GCA_014621405.1 Stylonectria norvegica
CATCAACTACGACGCTATCCGCAACATCTTCGACATGCCAAACGCCGGCGGGCTGGGCTCTGAAGCTACGAGCCGCAAGACTAGTATGGCGGGTAGCGTGCTCGGCGCCGAGGACGAGGTGGCCATGGCGGTGGCCGGGAGCGTGGTCGGCGACGAGACGGAGGGGCCGGGCGAAGACGAGGACGAGGTAGAGGAGTACGACGAGACGCAGGAGTTTGGCGAGGGTGAGGAGTTTGGTGGCGGCGGAGGGGAGTTTGAGGGCGGGTTCGAGGACGACGATAATCCGGATATGGATGCCGAGTACGGATTGGACGCAGAGTTTGCTTGACGTGCTTTGAAGATATAAAACTAGACGAAGGGAGTTGCTCGACGCACTTTAGGAGTCAAGACTAGACAAATGGTTTGCTTGAGCTTTGCTTGGGCTTGGGGAGTGGCTGGTTGCTGGAGTGGTCTAGACTCGATAGGGGTGTCGTTTGGGATTGGAGGCTCTGTGATGATACCCGGTCTTGGAAGTGGTGCGGACTTGTATAGATTAGCTTATGTACTGATGCAATGTACTTTACAACAAGCGATGGGATGAATGACCCTTAAACTTGCGACTGGCGATGCGGCCATGGTAGGAGTAGTCAACATTGGCAAAAAGTATGGCTGAGCGTCCGTGATGCTCCGGTGGGGGTTTGTGAAGCTGAAAGTGGGGGCGGGGGCGGCTTGAGGAGGGGTTAATCAATGGAGCTGGAGGGGTTAAACCGTGGAGATGTCCAAGGGTTCCGGTTCCGCACTTCTCGGCGGACTTGAACCGTTCAAACCCGGGGACGCCGACACTTTTGCATAGCCGGTGATAATAGACATATATCTGTCATATATCTATTTCCTAATCCACAACTTGAAGTCCAATATCTTTCCGCGACGTACCGCTTTGTTACGACCGTCATTTGTTGCTCAACCGATATCCCGGACTTCCCGATATAGCTCCGTGTCCAACTCGCAAAGCGTCATAGTCAAGATGGCCGAACGCGTTCACCGAGTCACTATGTTCAAGCTGCCCAAGTATGACGACGTGCAGAAAGCGTTGGAGCAGTATAAAATCCTCGCTGCTAACCAGCAAAAGGTATGCACATCTTCCTCATCAAAGCCACACGTTCGTTGCTAGTAGGATGCTTGGGAGCCGTAAATCTCTCACTCTCTCACAACCTCCAAACTACATCTCACCTCGTTCCACAGCCCATACTAATTTCCTATCAGGACGGCAAACCCTACATCCTCTCCCTGGTCGCCGGCCCCGCCGAGGACGATGAGCGCGCGCAGGGATACACGCTCATCTCCAAGACCGAGTTCGCCAACATGGACGACATGAAGTACTATGACGACGAGTGCAAGGCTCACAGCGACCTCAAGGCCTTTGTTGTCAGGGAGTTGACTGTCGAGGGCGTGCTGACTACTTTCTTCAAGGCCAAGGTCACTGCTGGCGAGGCAGCTTAAGCTGAGAGAAATTACATTGGATGCGAGCTTTGGATATAGTGATGGTTATTACCACAGAAATACACAATACATATTTGGACAGTGTTCAGCCCATCGCTTCATCTTCGCTTTGTCGCGGTGCTTCCGTTGTTTTCTTTTCCGAAAACTCCTTCAACCCATCCATCCAAGCCCCAAACCCCCATTCCAGCGACTTTCCCACAAACGCTTTCACCGTGGATGCTAAAGCCCCATACATAGTCTCCCAACATCGATACTCGACGATGCCCTCCCCAACCTCCGTCAGTTCCTGTACCCGTTCTGCCTTGAGCACCATGCCCGGCATCCACCCCGTCGTCCGCCACGCGAGCCGTACGCCCTTCCGGCCGTCACGTTCGAATTCCTCTAGTACGCTGACGACGAGGGTGGTTTTACTGCGTTTGTAGGAGTTGTGCGGGTCGAGGTGTACGTCTAGGGTGAAGTCGGTGCCGAGACGGAGTGTTGTGGGTAAGTCTGTGATGGGAGTTGCGGCGAGACATGCTGGGAGGGGAGGAGAGGGTGTGGGTTGGTGGGTGATGGAGACGGAAGGGCAGAAGGCGTTCCAGGATGGATATGTGCGTGTGTCGAGGAGGGTGGTGAGGATAGTGGTGAGAGGAGCGTGGATAGTGGTTGAGCAGGTGATGGTGAAGACACCTCCAGGGCCGTGGGTGGGAGTCTCGAGGGCGGGCTGGACGATTGTCGGTCGTTGATTGAGAGTCATCGTAGATCGTGATATTTATCTCTTCTCCTTTTGATTCATTTATTGTGTTTCTGAGGTGAAGGGTTAAGCAAGTATACTGTATGTCTGGCTAGTGGTCGTGATTTTGCCCTCGCTGTCAATGACGTCAAGCTTGTCCAAGTGAGACTTCAAAGACACTGCTAGGTCATAAAGGACCAATATGGAACTTTTGATGTCGCGGAGCTCAGAAATAAGAGGAGAACAAGTCTGCGTCGTTCTTAAAAGGTTCGCTGAAGAATGCGGGCGTTGGCAGACAAAGACTGCGGGCCGTTCCACGCGGGCGTCATGAACCACTGCCGGCCCCGGCTCCGGATCCCGCTTCCGGGGCCGATTCCGTGTCCGCAAGTTGGGGATTAGATCCGATACACCAGCGTAAAATATGGCATTATTTTGACTATCTGCGACAAGACTTAGTGATTATCAGCGTTTTACCTTCTGGTTTGGATTTGACTCCCGTTGTTGCATCGTCCGTAAGATCCTAGTCCACAGTCTTGCGGGTGCGCTCCGGACCACGTACCTTTCGTAACCAAATAGTCATTTCACCCCATCATGACATGTAATAAATTATGCTGGAGGCCTCATACTAACTTATTTCCTTTCGCTTATGGCGCTTTGGTCCTTTGTCTGTCGCAAAAAGCAAAGTTAACGTATGAAATACTAGCCACCCTGGATGTCAGGGGCTCAGGCGACCTCCTCTTGTCTTCGCGAAAGTGAAGTGAACGTTGCACAATAAAGACGTCTCTAACTAGCCCTGACTCAGAAAAAGTGATGAGCCATGTGTACTCGCTAAAATCACAAAGGTATTAGCGACCGAAGCTTCACTTCTCGGTCAAGATGGCCACCCTCATTGTCTCGACGTCAGCGGAGCGAGACCCAACACGCCTACGTCCGGCCGTTCCATCTAAACGTTCGTACAGCCAAAGGGACAGACAGCGTCTCAGTTGAACGAAAGTAGTGTTCGAACGCCTATAAATGTCAGGGAATCCGGGAAGATGATGTCTGTCTTTTCCTCCAGCTTCTCATCCTCACCCCAAGCCGCTCCATCCAAAGCAAAGAAGAAGCAGCAGTTCAACACGCTACTCAGCACTCTACTGGGCAGATTCCAAAGTCTTTCGTCCGCTACAGACTTCCATTTCGTCTCCCAATATCGCAAGGCATAAAAAGCAAGTAAGCCACCGACTGACCTCATAAAATGAGCGTCCATCTCCGAGTCTACAACCGCACACACCCTGACAGAATCATAACAGGGCCGTTTGGAAGGTCCCATAGGGAGAGCTCTTTCAAGTTCTTCAGAAATAGTCTTGACAACTACTCGTACAGCCACCTTCTCAGACACATAGACAATGGCGAATGGGTTGACCCTGAGAGGTTGGTGTTTGGAGATGTCTTGGTCATGCCCATATTGCATCCAGTAGACGGTGGAGGACTGAGATACTACCAGTTCTGGAAGATGATAGACCATGCAGGAGCCAGGTGCCCTGTCTTCATGAGCCATATGACCAACAATGGCCAGGGAGCAAAGCGAACCACGTATAGATGGTTTTTCCCACAGATGAGCCACACATTCCAGAGCGGGCACTTTGTTGGTAAGAGAGTATTCATCAGCCCAGCTCAAGCCATCATTCTCACCCCTCCAGAGCATGGTAAAATCCATGTCCAGTTTGACACTCGCGCGGCCATTTCTCAGTTGGAGAAAGAGCAGCTGAAAATTTGGCTGGATCATATTGATGAAGCCCATCCCAACCTCCTGGGTCACCTCTCCAGGCACTTTACTAGAAGCAATGAAGAGAGGGCGACAGACGAGTACAACTACGAAAATAGTGTCCATATTTGGAGTCATCTGAATCGCAACCCGGCGGTGGATCCATGCTCAGAGCAGTCTTGTAGTCTGGTCGAGCGACTGAAGAATGTTTATCTTAAATGGGCACCCCGATGCAGACTCGCACGTCTTGCAGCCGGCGACTTACAGAGACAATCGAAAATAGTTTCTCCACGGGATCTTTGCGCCTATCTCACCAACGTGGTAGAAGTCTATAGCCCGCGCACCATTTCCCCAAAAACATGATGGCGCTTGACGCCATTCCCGGACGTCGGAGACCTTCAGGTCGAAGGTCTTCGTCAAAGTCAGTCTCGTGTACTCTTATGAGCTAACTCAAAGTGCAAGCCAGGGACGCTATGTAGCCGAAGTAGTGCTGTACTTAAGGGTTGATCAATGGACTTTTTCACTTGTACCTAGAAATTCGTAGAACCATTGTGACGTAAAACTTTCTCCTAAGACAAAATCGCAGTCTTTTCGCAAATTTCGTACGCGAGAGATGATACCCCCAAGAAGATGTCGTATATCTGGGGTATCCAGGCTTTGCTAGACGCACATCGCGCAAGTTTAAACTGTTGAGGCTGCCAGCCTGTCTCTTGACCGGGGCCCTTTATCGACGCCAACGGCAAAACTTGGCAAATACTATGCGCTGAACTGTAGGATTATAATATGATCTGCCAGGTTTCCCATACTTGACAATGTATTATTCTTGAACAGCAAGAGAGTTACTACGACGATAGTAAGTTGGACTAATCACGAGAAGAATACTCGAATCTGTGCCTAAACTAATCCCTGGATCTCGATAGCTTAAAGTATGGCAATCGGGTTCTTTGTCTTTTGATAAGCAACCGTGGCTTGCCATTCGCCAACCGAGTTGGAGGGTACAAATTGATGAAAGCTGTTTTGCCTCGTCTGAGAGAGACTGAGGATGAGGTTTTGATGACTACTTACGCATCACGTTTCTATGTAATTGCAGAGATGCTTCGTTCGCATGCCACTGTGTCAGGACCGCAAAATTGGCCCCAGCCCATGTGGCCCATACAACGGTATTGCCATTAAAGCATCCAGTTGGTTGAAGGAAAGCAACAAAGACATGGGCGCTCAACGCTAGAACCAGAAGAAGAGATGTGATCACTGGTGCTCTAGTTCGAAGTTGTTGCAAGAGTTCTTGGACCTGGAATGGCGGCCACCAATGCGACCATATCTCGACATGGGTTGAACAAGGCACAATGCAAAGACAGCTTGAGCTAAAAGTTCCAAGAAATATGATATCAGTTTATTTTAACTCAAAGACCTTCGTAAGAATACATAAGTAGGAGACCGTCTCAATAAAATGGTCACCATAATCTTAGGAGGTAGCAAGTCAAGATCACAGCTCTCAATCGAAGCAAAGAAGCCATATCACTCCGACTAAGTCACCTCTTCCAACCAAGTCATCAGCAAGAGCTGGAGGGCCAAGGATTTCATCAGTCATGGGACGTAAACGAAAGTTCGCGGCAATGGACCTCCCTTTGCCAGAGACACAACGTTTGATGGGATCACCAAACGATGGCGTTCGGTTGGAAGAAACCACCATCCGCAACCCTCGCGGAAATCACCATGTGGTCGACCTTGGCAGTATTTCTGACGAGAAGACGCGCACAAGTCTGAGAAGCTACTTGCGTCACAAACACAGTGGCTGGATTGATCCTACCACCTTGGAGTTTGGCGATGTCATCTGTATGTGTACGTACCACGAAAGCTATGGAGAAGGTCAAAGACGTTACATGTTCTGGAAGATGATCACATTCAATGGTCGATCATGCCCCGTCTTCCTCACGCTGCTTACCAGCAACGGAGCTGGTCCAGAAGACAGTGGTAATAACTGGTTCTCCAAGGACATCAGCTTCTACACCAACCATCCCGAGAAAGCGCAGTACATCAGTCCCGTCCAAGCCATCGTGGTTTTACCACCCAGTCACGGCCAAATCCACGGCCAGCGGTACGAAGGGAAGCGGAAGAAGGTCCTGGTAACCCCCTGCTTTGAACCACCTTCTGATCCTGTTGACCTGGAGCTCGAGCTGAATCACATTGTAGACCAGCATTTGCCGCTTTACAAACTCCTTTGCCGCCACTTGGTAGAGTATAAGAGGACCAGGGCCGGGGATGTCAAGAACTCGTTGAGTAACTTGCGCATCCGCACAGAGCTACGGGAACCCCCGAACTGCTCTCTGAGAGGAAGCACTCAGTCGGAGCCCTGCAACTTGATCTCAAAACTCAAGAAGAGATGCTGTAGCTTACCTGACAAGTATTTCGAGATATGGCCGTCCAATACCATAGGTTCTGGTTCGCCCGACCAAAGCGGAAAGTCCCGCCCCCCAAAAGAGACTTGCAGGTTTCTCACAGGAGATACGATGCAGCTTAACCCTTTGATTCACACTATTACCTCGGTAGACGACAAAGGATTGGGAATCTAGGTCGTCTGTGTTAGAGAATGTGCCTTCGGTGGTGGTCTTGCTGAGGGCCTTGAAGTGGTCGTTTTGGTGTTGTTGGGCAGTTGCATAGATGAATGAGAGAATAGTAGAGATGATATAACATCTTCTTTTGTATGCAACCGTTTTCTTCTACATGTATGTAGAAAGTCTGGACTTTTTAAACCTAAAGCAAGCCTCACTGCATTTATCGAGATCCTGAGTTGGTTCTGCCAGTCTACTTCTTCGGCGTATCAAGAAGGCAAGCAGCTTGACCTATGCTTCGAACGATACTTTGATCTTCTCACGAGCTAACTCTTATCAGGTACTCCAATGCCACAACGAGATCTCCTCTTACGGCCGACCCTATCTTCGCCGCTGGAAATAGCTCTGCAGCCACATCTCTCCTGCATATCGCTTCTGCCAGATCTCGGCCCAGCACCGCGCCCGATGGCCGTGGCGCATGGCCCCACCGCACCCCTCCCTCGCCTCATCACACCAGAAGGCCCATGGATGTAGGCGAGGATATCGGTGGTGGCGTCAAGTGACACTCTGGGAGCAAACTCTCAGGTCCGTGTGCGATGTGAGTGACGTGGCCGCTGGATAGGAGGTGCCACGCTGCTCTGGGTATGGTACCTGCGGGGGGCAAAAATCAGGAAGGCTAGGGGCTAGGACGGGGTTATGAGTATTGTGCGATGGTACATCGATGGCTGTTAGGGGAAGGAAACACCTATACTGGTCGTACTGTTGGGGGGATGGCTGTGATTGTATTAGTCTTCCTCATAGCGATTTCACGCAACCCTCTAAACTGATATCCTACTTTGAGTAATAGCCCGATCCCCCTACCAGCCACCACTATAAACACCAACAAAACTCACTCACGCTTCTCGGCCGAGATACCAAGCCCCTCATTCCCCATCACCACACTTCCCACCGCCCCCTCCACCACAGACCCAACCACCACGAAGCGAGCCCGTCCCGTCACACAACCGTGACCAAACGGGTCAGCGACCTTACACAAGGCTGGCTACGTCGTTCTTTCCAGGGAAACCTTCGGCCGTAGGACCTTTGACCCGGACGCCTCCCGTTTTGCCTCGTCGTCTCGCCCATCCTCTGACTGAGACAACATGCCACTCCTGCCGGTCAGAGATATTTGTGTCTTAGGAAGAAGACCGAGTCTAGATCGTTGGGTAGAAATCTGGGATACAATCCTTTAACACTACATTTAACGGTTGAGTGTTGCTTCTTCGCTCGTTGTCCCTTTAGGCTGTTGCTTCTTCAGTTGAGGATGTGGGCTTCCTGATAGGTGACACAGACACATGAGAAATTCAGCTTGGATGCGTAAGATTTGCCAAACAAACCATTCCATAAATCAACATGGCAGTGTTCAGAACTCTTAGTAAACTTCGGATAAACATCTCAATACTGGGGCAGCCTCACTAAGCTGCGTAGTATGGACATAGAGCCGTTGATCTGTTCCGAGCCTAATGCCTGCAATATCTCGTACAGCTAACTTGGCCCCCAACCTCCTAAAACCCTGCGCCAAAGAAAAGAAACAAAGTTACCCGCAATCCAGTTCCTGTACAGCAACCTTGAACAGAATATGTTAACGCCGGGATGCCCTATAAAACGCCGATCATGTATCGCCCAGATAATCCTCCGCATAGACCGGCTCATAGCAAATGCTATTGAGATATCGGACCAAGTAAAAAAGGTACTCAAACAGAAGGGTGAACACTATTCATATCAGTCATCTCCGTTTCCGAGTCGCTGCCTCGACGAGACGATAGTTCTTCCTTGGGAGAAGCTGTCAGTCTCTCCAATGAAGCAGGATGGCGCTCTAGCGTGAAAAGAGAGGCCACCACCATTACGGCACAAACACCCATCATGACCCTAATTTCTTCCACGAAAGCGCCGGCGTAAACATTCTTGACTAGATCTTGAAGGTCAATGGGCAACTGTAGCCCAGAAAGGGGGGAACGGTGTAAGTCTTCAAGCTGCTTAGGAGTCAGAGTGTCCCCGAGATACTGGTTGACGTGAGAGTTGAAAATGACGGTGCATATTGCCAGCCCGATGCAGCCGCCGAACACGCGGGCTTGTGCCACAGCACCCTGGGCAGACGCGAGTCCACTGCGTTCCGCTGCAAGAATACTTGTCGAGATGGTGGCGGCGGAGAAGGAAAGCCCAACTCCTAGGCCGAAGATGACCTGGAAGCCGTACTGAGCATCGACACCACCTTCGACTCCAGTCAACATCGTCATAAGTCCCACGCCAAGTAATTGAAGAGCCGAGGCGGCAAAAAGTGTGTAAGATGTGTTGTTTCTCTTGTTCGATATCGCACCGCCCAAGAATGATCCAATAGCACAGGCGCCCAGCATCGGTAAGATGTGTAATCCAGCTATGAGTACACCCTCTTGGTTGACAATCTGGAATCGCTCTGGGATTATGATCGAAAGGGCGATGTAGGGAAACCCCGTAAGCATGGTGACTCTGGAGCGTGTTAGCAGACGTTTCCCAGCTTGGAGAGTGAGAGCAACTAACAAAAGGCCGGCGGAGTACACCCGGCGAAGCATCATTCGGATGGGGAAGATTGGTTCAATGTGGCGATACTGCTTCGTTTCGAGAAACACCTCCCAACAGACAAAGACCACCCAGCTGGCAGCCGAGATAGCTAGCGCTGAAATGATTTCGGGACTGTTCCATGCGTAAGTCTGAGACCCGGCTTGTTGGACAGCGAACACCAGAAAACCGGAGCTGCTTAAGAGGGTCGCGCTGCCTATGAAGTCGATACTGGTGAAAGCCTTCCAGGAAAAGAAGTTGGCGACTTCCTCATGAGGCCAAAAGTTCGTAATGGCGAGGATCGTCACTAAGCCGAACGGGATGCTACATCAGTTAGCCAAAGCTTCCACCAAAGCTAGAACGCTTACTTCATGTTGAAAATCCATCTCCAGTCAGAGAGTTGGGAAATGACACCCCCAATCAAGGGACCCAGCACAAAGGCAATAGCAAGCGTGGCGCCGATCATGGCTCCGATGAGGCTCGGTCGATGAACCGGTCCAACTTCGACGAGGCCGATTTGTGTCAAGCTGTACAGGCCAGAGGCCCCCATACCCTGGAACGCCCGGCAAACAATTCTATGTCGTGTTAGTCTGGCATTGTCTGGTGGGAGGAGGCAGTACACACAATGCAGTCATACTTTTCGACGACCCGCAGCCTTGCGAGAAGGCAATGAAGACAACCCACGAAACTACGAGCATATTCCGTCGTCCGTATATGTCACTTAGTTTCGAAATGCAGACGGCGAATCCTGTAGCACAGGTCAGAAATTACTGCCCCAAGAGCCAGCCGACAAACAACGTACCCATATAAGTCAGAAGATAGGCCAAGACGATCCACGGGGCGTTGACAAAGTCATTAAGGTCGTGCGATATCGTGACGAGGGATGTGGATACAATTGCTGTATCTAGACTAGAAAAGAGAAGCCCGGTGAGCAACCTAGTAGGGTTAGCAGACTATCTGCAGGCCTGGAAAAGAGTCACCATACGATACAATCAGGACCACCTGGCGAGCCCCGGAGACTGAGTGTTTCTTTAGTCCCGAAGATGTCGTCGGCCGGCTGGTATCCTCGCCAGTAGAACCCTCCAGTATCGCCATCTGGCCAAGAGACGGGTTGGGGTAGGAGAGCGACACTCGATAATCGCCCGACATTTCGGCTTGGAAACTTCTGAAGAGACGATTGTGATGTTGAAGAGAGTGAAGAGACCGAGGAGGAGAAGATCCAAAATCGTGGCCGATGCCGAGAAGTTGTTGAGATTTACGTTCGGGTTGTCAGTCGTTTAGCGGGAGGAAGCCTATCCGGCGCGTGGCGCTTCCTATGGAGGAGAGGAAGGAACCCCTGGTGCAAAAACTCAACACACGGGAAGTAAGTTGTAGAGTAGTAGCGACGAATCGAGGCGACCAATCGGGATTTGCTTGCGAAGTCGAAATCTAGAACTTGAACAGTGGTGTTTTCGGGATACCTTATAGACCGGATGTCCTCTTTTCATATCAGATCTTTTCATATCAGATCACAAGTTATCGAGGCTGATAACTCCACGACCGAAGAAGAAGAGAGTTCAATCAACGCCGCCCTGGACATGGTTTCTCCGAGACAGGTTGCCAGAGAAGGCAGTTGCAAACTGTCTTGCAAGGCCAGCAAGGCCAGGAGATTGATTGAATAAGTATTTGAGACATCCCCTCTCAATCGTCGCACCACGGCCAGCAGACGGGCCACTTACATGCACGCACCCTAAGCCTCGCCCCAGCGATTAGCCATGATTTCCAAAGCCAGATGAGATCTTCTCTAACAGTGGTACAGGGGAGAAGACAATGGCCATGACGGGTGCTGTGAAACAGAGGACACGGCCCTCACATGGAACAGGGTTGTCTAGGACCGACAACTTAGCAACCATGAAGCCAACCGAGCTGGTTTGAGTGGATGAGAGAGTTACACACTGTGAACTAAGAGCAAGCAGCATACGTTGTAGCCGACAATCGCCGACAATGTGAGAAATAGCCGACAATGAGACGAGTTTGCGAACCGTGAGTTACTTAGGCGAATTCCATCTTTCCTGTAGTAAATTCGAAACCGTGCTTTCTTAGCTTTACATATGTAATGAGAAACCCCTTCATACTTGGAGACTATGCCTCAAACTGACAACTCCTCGCCAAAACCCTGGTGTTTAGTCGGTTGAGGATTCACCATCAGGAAGAAATGCCGTGACCCGTCTGTGGCAGGGTAGCACATGGCTCAGTTCTAAGTATGAGAGGCAATCCGCAAGCGGCGTTGAGTGCGTGCCGAAGCCGCATCGTGCCGCTTCTCCTCGTCATCGTGTGAGGGGAATCCAAGCGACAGGAAGCTTTGCGGGGTGTAATCGCGTGGTTAATTCTGCGGCTGGGAATTGGAGAACCGCTTCGGGAGGACAGAGCGGATGGACCATGGCCGCAACGATGCCGTGGCGGGTTTCCTTGAGCTTCCTTGAAGCAATCGCCGGTTCTGGGAGAGTCTGATCGCAGGTCTGCTGTAGTGCGAGGGCATGGCGGCCCATGCTTCATGTTGAGTCCTGGTGTTTGAGCCAGTCTAGGGCCCAGGGGCGTGGAGGGAACTGTCTGTGAGAGGAGAAGACATTCCACTCGGTTGATGGGCTGAGGGCTGGGCTGAGTGTTGGCTCAGCCCTTGCTCGGCATCAGGAAACTGTAGGACAGAGTCGAACATCCATCTCATTGTGCCTCATCCTCTCACGAGTTCACCAACTTGTGTTACGGTTGTGTCTCACCACAGGCTTTGCCACGGGGCGACATTGACAGGAGTAAACGTCGTCCGGCTGCGAGTTCTGGATGCGACGGAAGCGATGCCCAAAGGTTACGTTCACAGATTGTGAGGTCGACGCTGCCTGGTGGACTGATAGTGGAGGCTACTACCTTATGGATTGTTGGTACTAGTAGGGAGTTCAGATGGCCTCGCAAATTCGCGACGCCTGCCCAAAAGGTAACACCAAATAAAGGTCACGTGATACCCCACAACAGCCACACGAGATCGCGGTCGCGGTCATGTGTGACTTTGAACCACCACATTCTTCACTCCTACTGCAGGATCCTACTGCAAGATGACTGCAAGACGTCCGCCTCGTCGAAGAAAGCGCTGATATTACGTCACAACGCTTTCGCGACTCACTCCCTCACTTGCCCTCCCATCCAGGTGGCAGAAGTGGTAGCTGCGGCGGCAGCTGTAGAACGGCACATGGCGTCGTGCCTCGCATCGCGGCGGTCACCGATAGCTACCAAGAATCGGCGCGTTATCTCGCAGCTCACGATTCATGTGGAACGCCGATGAAGTTGCGCGATCAGAGTCAAGAATATCCAAACCGCCCAGCAATATTGGCCCGCCAAGTTAGGATGGACTGGGTGGCAGGTGGCTTCGTTGACCGACGTTAGCTGCTGCAAAGAGCCACACCCTTGTTATAAGGGCATCAGCAAGGATACGACTCCCGACATTACCATTAGCTTTCGCTGAAGATTTACGCGACAACACCTCCAACAAGACCAACGAACGAGAAGCTTCGGCTCGTTTCTATTCGTACTTGTGTTCTGTGGCCTTGTCTATTGCCGCAGCACTGCAGTCGTCCACCGAATCATGTCGTTTGTTTCTGCATGATGCCACAGCCCTTTCAAGCTGTCACTAACATCAGATGCCCCTATCCGAGGGTCCCTGCAGCACCAACGACCACCGAGATTCTGCAATTGGCGGCATTCGTGATCGACCCTGACCGCCCTACCCGGTGTGGTGTTGTGGTATTATCGACAGCCTCCTATCATTGTCAAGCGTGGAGTTTCTTCGCTGCAATTGCTTGGTTGTCAGTGGTAAGAGCGTGTTCGAGTAGGCTAACAAACATATCCGCAAGGTCGGAATCGCGGCCTAGATTTGCTCCTTGCCTTTCCTTGCGTCCCGTTTATTGCCTCATCTCCATCTACGTTGTTCTTGGGCCGTGGCAAACCAATCTCTGCAGCATCCCGCCTGGGAAGCTCGCAAGGACTCGGCGCAGTTCGGCCGACGCATACTCAGCACACCAGCCTGGATATTTCAGTTGCAGTTTGCTTCGTGCTTCTATCCGCGGCTACTCTTTACCACTTCATCCTTCCATTTCCTCGACGGGGCCTTTACTACTCCAAGCTGATCGACGCACAAATCACTTTGATCTGCTTCTGAGCGGAATCCGAGCTGCCACCATATTTCTAAACTTTCCACGTGTTCTGTGGCCAACTTTAAATTGTTTACAGATCGATGATCAAGCTCCCGCCTGTGTCGTCACATCCGTTCATGTCTCGATCAGGCATGGTCCCAAGCTTTGGGATCCTTTCCAGGGACGGAAAGGTAAGCTCGGATTTGCATTGTGTCCCGTTAAAGCAAACAGTCTGAAAACACCGCTGTCTATCGAGGTAATTGCCACAGGCTCATGCAGTTGGTTTCAGACGATGCTCGTTGGTCCGACGCAAGCTCTCCACGTATTGGCAGCTGTCTCCTTTCTCTTATCCTTGCGTTTGGGCAGCACGTCGATATGTTACGCATCGAAGGATTCTTCTTACCGGTGATAAGTGGACCGAAGGCGACCACCCTTTGAATATCTCCTGCAAACAGGGTCTTGTCGAAGATAACCAGCATAGCCTAATAGCTTCTCATGGTGCACGAGGCGCAGCTCTCTCGAAGTCTAGGCTATCACCGTTGGGAGAACGCGAGAAGGATGACCGCTGCTACGCATTGGGGGCCACCGCCGTAAGCTGCGATCAGTGCCCCGGAGATTCAACTCAAAGTAGCTGTCAGACGGAAGCTTGGCTGCTCGTTGATCCCGCCTTTTCCGAATACTACTTCGTGGAAACGCCTTTTATCAGGTAACTATGGGTCGCTGCATGCTTGAGCTTCTCCGTTTGCCTTTGTCGGGAAGTTGAACGGCATCTACAAGAACAGATATCACACACCTCCGTTTCTTCACTCGATTTTCCTGTGCCAGCTCTCTCCTGCTTCTCCATGATTTACTGCGCCCTCTACCTTCCTCGCATTCACCTCATCCTGAACCGGCTTACTCTTACTTGAAAGTGACCTTGAGCAACGTCATGCGCCGAAACTAATGCCCATTCACCTGCCCCCATCTCCACTACGCCACCGCTCCAGGTACTTCCACGCAACGATATTGGGACTCGGACGTCAACAACAAGTCACGGGGTAGCCTTTCGATTGTGATTCACCGTGAGGCTCTGTGTATTTGTCGTCGTCAACAAGATCAAATCAAATCAAAAAGAAACCCTGTTCTTCTACCTCTCACCTTCACTCCGTTTTCCGAGGTAACCCATCAAACATCAAAGAACCCAAAACACCGGAACACCGAAGTGGAACACCATTCGACAAGTACAAAGAAAACCAATATCGGGAACCATGGACGACATTGCCGTCGTTGGCATAGGGCTTCGGTTCCCCGGAAATGCCACGTGCCCCGAGGAACTGTGGAAAGTCCTCGAACGTGAGGAGTCTCAGTGGTCCGAGTTTCCCAAGGACCGTCTCAACATCGATGGGTACTTCCATCCCGGTGGGGATAGACAAGGCAGTGTAAGCCGGCCTTTCAACATCGGACGAACGAACTTACTAAAGTCAACAGATATCATTTAGAGGTGCCCATTTCATCAAGGAGGACTTTGCCGCTTTTGACGCTCCTGTAAGTCGGTTTCAGCTGGAGCTTCTCCTGCGTTGGCTTGTGTGATGGCTGATTATTTGTTTGCCTTAGTTCTTTTCAGTTGCAGCCGAAGATGCAAAGGCCATTGACCCTCAACAGCGTTTCCTTCTCGAAGCTTCATATGAAGCCTTGGAAAATGGTTGGTGTTCGTGTCCATGTATGTTGACTAAGGCTAATCATTTTCGCAGCCGGCATCCGAAAGGAGGACATCGACGGCAGCGACACGGCAGTTTACGTCGGTTCTTTCGTCAAAGGTATGACATGATTCTTTTCAACGGGTACGATCGTCGGCTAACACTCATCCTGACAAGACTACGAACAAGTCTGCCTCCGAGATCCAGACTGGCAACCCCAGTATGCTGCTACAGGCAATGGAATCGCAATCATGGCCAATCGAATTTCATACTTCTTCAACCTGCACGGACCAAGTATGACCTTGGATACTGGTTGTAGTGGAAGTCTCGTCTCTATACACTTGGCTGCCCAAAGTCTTCGGACTGGAGAATGCTCTCTCGTATGTCCCCCCTTTTATCCCCGTTCGCTATAGCATCTAACAGGTAATAGGCCATTGCTGCCGGAGCTGGCATGATTCTTACACCGAATACCATCATGCCTATGACGGCTCTCAACTTTCTCAGTCCAGATGGAAAGTGCTTCACCTTTGACTCGCGCGCCAATGGATACGGAAGAGGAGAAGGCATCGGCGTCGTTATTCTCAAGCGCCTTTCTGATGCTCTTCGTGACAATGACACTATTCGCGCTGTCATTCGAGGCACCAAAGTCAATCAGGATGGCCACACCACTGGTAAGTAGTGCATTGCACATGCGCTTTATCTTGTCCTATGATTAACAACTTCAAGGAATTACACTTCCCAGCAAAGAAGCCCAGGTGGCAAACATTACATCGCTATACGAGTCTGCCGGACTTGATTTCAACCAAACCGCCTACGTCGAGTGCCACGGCACTGGAACCCAAGCCGGCGACTGGCGAGAGCTCAAAGCCATTTCCGAGACGCTCGCTTCCGTTCGCTCTGCTGATAACCCCATCGCTGTTGGGTCAGTCAAGCCAAATATCGGTCACCTCGAAGGTGCTGCAGGCGTAGCTGGTTTTATAAAGGGTGTTCTCACTTTAGAACATGGCAAGATCCCTGCCAACATTAACTTTGAGACTGCAAACCCCGATATCGACTTTGAAGCCTGGAAAGTCAAGGTATTTGAACCAGCTCTACTCGTCCGTGCCACATACTAACATCTACAAGGTCCCAAGAACCATGATGGACTGGCCGCTTGCAGGCCTCCGTCGTGTCAGCGTCAACTGCTTCGGCTTCGGCGGCACCAACGCGCACGTTGTTATCGATGAAGCACCCCGATACTTGTCGGCTCGTGGATTGAGAGGAAATCATAATTCCCTCGAAGACATGACCTCTACCAACGAATCCCGTCTGTCTAACAAAGAAAGCAACGACGCCGAAATGAAGATGTTCCCTTTCGAGCCTCAGATCTTCTGTTACTCCTCGCACGAGAAATCTGGTGTTCGTCGGGTCATTGACTCACACGTTCCCTACCTGAACTCACAAGACGAGTCCTCGGACACTTTCCTCCAGGATTATGCCTACACCCTTGGCTCCCGTCGGTCCAATCTCGAGTGGAAGCATGTCATTGTCGCTAAATCCCTGACGGAACTTATTTCCAAGATCCAAGATAGTGACGAAGCCTCGTTCCGCCGAGGAGGAAAACATCCTAAACTTTGTTTCGTCTTCTCCGGTCAAGGTGCCCAGTTTGCGCAAATGGGCAAGGATCTTTTGCCCTTTGAAGCGTTCCGCGACAGTCTCGAGGCTGCTGCTGCCTACATGAAGAATATTCTCGGAAGCCCTTTCGATCTCATCGAGGAGATTCTGAAGGGTGCCAACGACTCGCGCATCTCAGACCCAGAGATCTCTCAGCCAGCAACTACTGCTTTGCAAGTCGCCCTTGTAGACCTTCTCGATTCTTTCTTGATCCTGCCAAAGTATGTCATCGGTCATTCCTCGGGAGAAGTCGCTGCTGCATTTGCGTCTGGCCTCATCTCTCGCGAAGCTGCGTGGGAGGTTGCCTACTACCGTGGGCTTGCTGCCTCCAAAATTTCTGCCAAAGCACCGGGTTTGACTGGTGCCATGATGGTCGTTGGCAAGTCACTTGCCGAAACCAAGTCGTATATCGAGGCTAGCGGTCAAGCAGTTGAAATCGCTTGCGTCAACAGTCATCGATCCATCACAGTTTCCGGCACGTCCGATGCTATCGAGCACCTTTCGAAGAATCTCACCGACAACAAGGTGTTCTGGCGAATTTTGCCTGTCAAGACAGCATATCATTCTTCGCACATGAAACTGGTCGAAGCCTACTACCAGGCCATGATTCACGGTGTTGCCACGGGTAAAGCGCCGCCGACTGCAACGATGTTTTCGACTGTCACTGGCGAGGTCGTCGATGCATCAAACATGGACAACAGCTACTGGGTGAAGAACATGGTGTCGCCAGTTCAATACGTCAGTGCAGTACAGTCTATGATGAGCCTTCCCGTTGAAGAGCGACCGGATATCATCATCGAGCTAAGTCCTGTTGCTGCACTGAAGTCACCTACTCTGGATATCTTGACAGACACCGGCTCGAAGCTAATACCAGCTTATCACTCGATCCTCGAACGAAAGTGCCACAGCGCAGTTTCTCTCTTGGAAGTTGTCGGTGAACTATGGGTTCGCGGATGTCCGATCAATATGAAGAGTGTTGTCTCCCGGGGATCTTACCAGGTACCTCTCAAGTCCCTGGTTGATTTGCCCCCCTACCCTTGGAACCATACCAAATCGTATTGGCACGAATCACACCTGGGTCGCGCGAATCGGTTCAGGGAGTTTGGTCGACAGGATCTCATCGGCGCACCTACCGCTGATGCCATTTCCTTTGAGCCGAGATGGCGCGGCTTTCTTCGCATCTCGGAGAACCCATGGATTCAAGATCATCAAGTCCAGAAGACAATCATCTACCCAGCAGCGGGAATGGTCACTATGGCTCTTGAGGGAGCAAGCCAGTTGACAAAGGATAAATCCAACCTTTTAGGGTACGAGATCACCAACATGCGAATCGACAAGGCCATGCTTATCCCAGGCACGGCACATGGTCTAGAAACAGCCATGAACTTCAAACAGATTTCAGAATCTTCAGCCTCTTCGGGCAATGATGCTTGCTTTGAATTCGCCGTATACTCGAAGCAACTTGATGCACCATGGGAGCAGCATGCGACAGGCTCGCTTCAGGTTCGACGTAAGCACAAAGACTGGCAAACAACTTTTCGCCACCACGAGGCCCAGTTCAAGACGCTGGAGGCTTCATGCACAGAGAGCATGGTGCCGAGACAGCTGTACGAGCTACTTGATATAGTTGGAATGAACTACGGTTCGCTGTTCCAGAACATCACGCACGTTTCCAAGGGCGGAAACTCGTGCATCAGCAAGGTACGCGTCCCAGACACCAAATCAAAGATGCCAGCCAAATTTGAGTATGATCACATCATCCATCCCGCCACTCTCGACTCCATGTTCCAGACTCTCTTCGCAATTGACAACGAGCCGATGGTCCCAACCTACATCAACAGTCTCTTCGTCTCCGCAAATGTTTCTCGGGAAATTGGTAGCGAATTCACAGGTTATGCAACTGCAAACCGAACAGGCATGCGGGATGCCATTGCAAACATCGCTATGACCCAGTCTGGCTGGGAGCAGCCCTCCGTTGTCATTGACGGACTTCTTTTCACTGGTCTGTCCAGCTCAACTCCTGGCATGGGCGGCTTTTTGCCCAACCATCGCAACTTGTGCACCGAGGTTATCTGGGAGGAAGATGCTACTTTCTCCAAGATTGATGATCTCGACAGGCTCATAATGCTTCTAGCTCACAAGTTTCCGGGGTTGTCTATTCTCCAAATTGGAGGGCCCGCTTCTCTTGCTGAAGAGCATCTCGCCCTTCTTATGCCTGGTGCAGATCAAACGCCATTGCTGTCCAGATACACCATTGCCAATGGCCAGAGGGACGAACCGGCTCTTGAAGTATTGGCTCATGTCAAAGGAGGCCCTATGGAAGCGTTTGTCGAGACAAGAGCAATTGATGGCTCCGAGCCGTTGCCAGAGTACCACCTCATCCTGGCCATCGACACCTGTGGCATCAAAGTCGCAAATCTACGCACTCACCTCAAGCCCTTAGGTCTACTGATGGAGCCTTCTTCACCGTCAGATCGAGTGCCCAAGTGCAGCTTTGCGGACTATTTATCAAAGACATTCGGTTTCCTGAAGTATCACGAACCTCCTACCGAAGACTCTCAGGCAGATTTCGGAGTTGTCATATTGTTGCCGGACAGCTCTTCCTTGGAAGGGAGCACATTTAGTGGTGTATCCAAGCTAATGAGTTCACTACACCATGCCAACTTTACCGTGTCGTGCTTGTTCGCTAAAGACGCCCTGAAAGAGATTGAGTACATCAAAGGGAAGGTTGTCGTCTCTTTCCTTGAGTATGCAAAAGCAGGGCCTTCCACCTCCGTCTTTTGGTGGTCTCAATCTGGATTTGAGACCTTCCGTGCTGTACACGCGGCGGCCAAAGGTCTACTCTGCATCACCGACAGCGCTCACATGAAACCAAAGAACCCAACCAATTCCCCTGTCATTGCTTTAGCCAGAACTCTGATGTCTGAGGATCCCCTGAAGACAGTTGCGACTCTAGATATTGGAGCCAATACAAACTTAGGCAATGATCGATCGGTAGAAATGGTTTTCGCGGTATTCAACGATGTCTTCGTGACCAACCATGGCTCAGCCCCCCGCGAGCTGGAATTCGCTGAAGAAGACGGCGTGATATTCATACCACGTCTCGTTCCCATCAATGCACTCAACAAACTGGTTGAAAATGAACAGTCTCAAGCAACGGTCACTACGCCGTTTTATAACTATGACACTCGTCTCAAGCTTGAAACGACAATTCCTGGCGCTGGTGATGGTGGCTTGACTTTTTCGACGGTGGAAAACTCCGGCCCCAAGTCCGGAGAGGTCGAGATATTCTTTGAAAGAGCTCCTCTGACTCACGCTGATTTAGAGGTCATGAGGGGACGGACTACCGAGTCAAACCTTGGCATTGAAGTTGCTGGTTGCGTGGTACAGCTCGGCGACGAATCCTCGGCCTTCCAAAAGGGCGATCGAGTCGCTGCTCTTGTGTCTGGCGGCGCGTTCCAGAACACCATGAACGTGGATGAGCGGTTTGTCAAGAAGTGGTCTCTAAATACCCCTCTTAGCCACTTTGTCAGCGCTTACCACGCTCTTGTCAAAATTGGACGACTCAGCCGCGGTAGGTCGGTGCTCATACATGCAGGAGCAAGTTGCTTCGGTCTGGCAGCTATCAAGATGGCTTCGGAACTTGGTCTTCGCATTTTCGCCTCGGTCATGGGGCCTGACACTTTGGAACAACGACAGGCCCTGATAAACTGTGGTGTCGAAGAAGATGACATCCTGGAGGCAGACTCGGACAGCTTCGTGAGAGTCATCCAAGGTTTGACAGGTGGAAAAGGAGTTGATGTCGTCTACAACTCCACCCAACAACATATTGAGGCAAACTTCAACTGCGTACGAAAGAGTAAGTGTTAGCCCAAGCCTCTTTGAACTGTACTAACTGCTTAGGTGGTACAATAATCCAATTCTCGAGCAAATCACCGTGTCCCCCAACAATTCGAATGGCGTCGTCGACGGCTTCCCTTGTCAACCTAGACATCACGCAACTCCTGACAGAGGATCAGGACTACATGGCGCAACTTCTTCAAGAAACCGTTGACTTCGTTGAACACGCAAAGTCATCATTTGCAGCCGACTCCAAGCTGATGAAGTTTAGCATGATACCCTCGTTCGAACAGGCCTTCGCACTTGTTGAGAAGAGCCCATATTTGGGTTTCACCTCAATGATTGGCGATCCCTCATCAATGGTTCGCATGGTCGCGCCGACCCTCACCAAGTCCCTTCACGAAGCCATTTCCAAGGATGAGACGTACCTTCTCGCAGGCGGACTGGGAGGCCTAGGTCGAAGTATTTGTGAGCTTCTCGTCATCAACGGTGCTCGACACGTTGCTTTCCTGTCGCGATCTGGTGCCTCCTCCGAAGTCTCGCGGGCTTTCATCGAGGGCCTCAAACAACAAGGAGTTGATGCCCGAGTCTACCGAGCTGATATTTGCGACTCTCAGGCGCTTTCCAAGGTAGTCAAGGAGGAGATTTCAGTCGAGATGCCACCCATCAGAGGCGTCTTCCAATGCGCAGCTGTCATCAAGGATGCGGTATTCGACAACATGACCTACTCCGACTGGGTCACTGCGATGCATCCCAAGACTCATGGGTCCCAAAATCTCATGGACATCATCCCCTCGGACAAGCACAGCCCCTTTTTCATCTTTCTCGCCAGTTCTGCCGGCGTCATCGGCAACCGTGGCCAGGCGAACTATGCGGCAGGAAACTGCTTCGAAGATGCTCTCGCTCGGAACTACCGCCTCCAGGGAAAACACGCCGTCGCCATTGATCTTGGTCCCGTCCTAGGCGCCGGCATGCTCGCAGAAGATGAGGAGATCCTAGACATGCTCCGAGCCAGCGGCTTCTACGGCATCCGCCACCAAGACTTCCTGACAATGGTGAAGCACGCAATCACGATGGAGATCTCGCCTGATGTGCCCATGCCCCCTCAGATCATTATGGGAATCGGCACAGGCGGCCTTATCCAGCAGAACCAACCGGCAGACCCATACTGGACACGTACCGCACTGTACACCTATCTCAACCTCGTGGACATGCCCCCTCGCGATCTCTCAGTCATCAACAGCTCCGCCAGCCTCGACATGAAGTCCATGTTAGCCTCGAGCGCAGAGGCCGAGTCGGCAGCTGAAATCGTCAGCACCGGGCTTACGCACATGCTAGCCAAGGCGATGAACATGCTTCCAGAGGAGGTCGACGCAGGCAAACCGGCGAATGTCTACGGCGTGGATTCCCTTGTGGCCGTTGGCGTTCGTAACTGGGTTCTGAGCAATACGGGCGTGGAGGTTTCGGTCTTTGAGGTCTTGAGCGATAAGACTGTTGCGGAATTGGCGGCGGACATTGCGGCCAAGGGTGGATATGGCGATGATAAGAAGTGATGCGGTTGTTCTTTGTGGTTTTCAATCATGGCGCAAGCTGCGGATGGGAGTGGCAAGTGGTGATGGACGGGACAGGAGTTGGTAAATGGTGTGTTTAGCACGAGGTAGATGGGTTTGACCCCTTCAAATCCACAGGGCCATCTACACAAATTTTTGACGTATTTAGTGAACTGAGCAAAAAGGCAACGAATCTAGAGTATATAAACTCGAGCCTAACTAACAACTACTCTATCTAGCCTGAGTAGACTCAACTGAGGATTTACGTTAAAGGGACAAGGCGCGAAGTACACATCGAAGTACACATCTCAGCTTCAAGTTGTCTTGTTAGGTACGTTAGTGGAGACAAAGGCATGGATATAGTTACTTGAGTGACTGAATGACGGGCATCTTCCCAATAAGCACAGCTCCGCGCATCGCCAAAAGGTCGTATACACACTATGCATGTTTGAAGAAAATGCAAAAAGAAAGGAATAACAGTGGATTCAAACCACCTCGTTGGACAAACAGGGAATCGAACCCTGGACCACTCCCAGTTGCGCTTCAGTTGAATGATGCTAAGGGAGTATTATACCACTAAACCATTCGCCCGTACTTGATGGAAGATGACGCCGCTGCGACGACCTGTGTCTTGGACACTTCGTTGCCGCCGAGGCATGAACCCTCCAGCTGATATGTTCGAGGGAACGAGAAGCCATCGCCAGGCAGATGCTTCGTTGTGTTCTCATATGAAGCCGCTAGTGATGGATGTATGCTGATGCTGTCTGATGTTGGATGGCATCAATCATGTGCGAAGCATTGAGGAACGGGGGAATGAACAACTCATCAAAGACTCTAGGATGGGTAGGAGACTTTCCGACCACGCCGAGTTCGCAATGGGTCGACATTACACGGAGTGGATGGGGAGTGGCGCTTATCAAGATGGTTATCCTGTGCCTTTCTGGAACGTACTTAAAAACCGGCTGGAAAATTGGAGAAAGAGAGAGAGCGAGTATTCATAACTACAGTCGTGACTGAGCTTAAACTCAATAACTTGAGTGTTTCAATAGCACGAGCCTTCTCAATATCCCAAAAGGTGAGGCGTGCAATGCAGTGTCTGGCCACGATCGATATGAACATGTTCTTTTTCAAGTGCCGCAGTAAGTCAAGAATATTATCATTCCCAAGCCCCCGGCCCCTCGTTCAATATCATGGTATATGAAACCGAGGCAAATCATCAAACATAGATTCCAGATCCATAGCACAAAGCTGAATATGTCTTACACCAACGTATTGGAACCCTTGTAGCCACATGGCTGCTTGCGAGTACTTCGGTGGTGCCAGAAGAGAAATAAGGGTAACGAGAATATAAATATGTACAGTAGTAGATGACAGAAATGATTCTCCTGAACTTCAGAATGTAGCAATTCTTCGTAGTTACGTCGAGCAGGAGGCGATATGGAAGAAAAGTCCTGCTTGTAAAACCTTGGAGAGTGATGGTAAATAGTTGGTGGTATCATATGTTCGGAACCAGAGGAAGCGTTCCTGGTGGTTCATCAGCCCCAGATAGGGGCGCCTCGATAGGCTGGGGAGTCGTAACTGTGGAGGACACGAAATGGCGGGTCAGAGGGGTGGGAAAGACCTTGGGATTCAGCATGTTCGTGGCGGGAGTTTTCTGGAGGGTGTTGGGGATGGTGGCCAAGGTGAGGTTGGTGTTCTGCTGAAAGGCGCGCTTGCAGTTGAGGGTGGCGGTGTTGTGCTGATGGTGAGATGTTCGGCTCGGCGGAGTTCGTGCGGTGGTGGCGAGAGTGGCTGTTGTTGTGTAGACTTGACTGAGAGGCAACACCTCGGGGCTGTGCAGCATCAGGAACGTATTCTTGGTTTGGTGCGGAAGATCTTCGTGGCTGTTTGTGATGCGTTGAACCCCGCGGATGGTGATAGTGTCTAACGTCGTTATCCTCCAGTCCCTTTTGTGAGCGGCGCGGAGTCATTGATTGTTGCATCCGAGTGTCCGATCTTGCAGACAGGGGACCATGCTGCTGCTCGTTCGAACCTTGCATAGTGGGATAGCTGAGAGTATTCTCACGACTACCGTTCTGTGAATGTAAAGGTGGGAGCACCGGATGTTCAACGGGAGGCGTCGAGCGAGGCGGTGCCGGTGGTTGGACTCGCAACTCCCTCGAATTTCGATTCCGCATGCTCACGGGCGGTGGTGTCCTCGCTTTCTTGCCATGCCACTGTTCAGAGACCGAGTGGGTGAGCAATGAAGGGTGTGATACGGGCAAGCTTTGCATTGAGAGAGCAGCCTCTTCGCGCACCTTGTGAGTCGGCTTGGGGTTTGTTCTTCTATCAACCTGATAAAGGAAATTTGGTTCATGAGTGGTTGCGGTGAAGGCTTGGTCGAACGTATTGATTCCCACTTTCTGCTGAACGATGTCAACAGAGACCGCTCTGTTTTCTTCATCTAGAATATTCTCAGACTGTGCATGGCTGAATCCAATGGTGTCGTCGGCAGATACCAGAGTGACCATTGAAACAGGCTTTCTTGGAGACAACAGGTGCGTTGCTGCTTGTGTGAAAGAATGAGACATGGACTGGAGAGATCGCCTTCGTGGGCCGTTCGCCTTGAGGAAAAGCGGCTCGGGATACAACTGAGCATCGTGAGGTCCAACTGACTCTACTTTCTGAAGCACATCCGTACTGCCCACGCTGAGGATGGTTCGCAGCGTTTCTTTGCTGGGCTGAACTCGAACGGTAAGCACCTGAGCTGCAGCTGAAAGCTTGCTATTCTGATCTTGAAGCTGGTGCTGGTATTTAATACTCGGCGGAATCGATGGGATGCATTTCAGCCCGTCTCGGACCTTTGGCGGACCTCTCGCGTTCGAGTGGGTGAGCAAGCGATGCATCTTGTTTGGGTGAGTATCGTTTTCCACATTGACTTTCGAAGTAGGCATGTGTGAAACGACATGGACGTCAACAGTGTCCAAGTCGACTATGGGCTGAGCTGAATCCAAAGCCACTCGGGCTCTGAACGATTGGCCATCCCGGCTGTTGCTAGGCCGTGAAGAGGGAACAAAAATGCCTGTCATTCCGTAAGCCAGCGAAGTCAACGAGGATCTACGCGCTGGGCTCGCAGATGCACTGTCCTTGGGAGCCGGAGGTGGCGCCAAGTCGCTCAGAGAACGGCCATGACTGTTCACGAGCTTTGTGGTGGCAGCGGCAGCACTTTTCAAGCTGGGTACGGTCACGAGCGAACAGGCCTCGACATCTGCCATTCTTGGTTGCTCTGTAGATCTGCGGTCTCCCCCCGTTGCCATCCGTTTCAAGCTGCGGAAGGATCTCAGAGAGACATTAGAGCTATAGCCGCTGTCGGCTTTTGATGGTGTTTTTCGAGACACTGAAGAGGATGGGCTTGAAACAAATCCGCTGTCAGACCTTCCCAGAGTCTTGACGGTCTTGTGTTCCAACTCGAGACGGATTCGATCGGGGCTAGGCTTGGCGTTGGGATCCTCCCTGATATTCAAGACTTCGACATTCAAGACTGGAACATTGAGGTTACCCTCATGATCATGCTTATGCTCATGCTCATGATCTTGCTCATGCTCATACTCATCCTCATGCTCGTTCTCTGGCACAGGACTGGCGGGTGCTCCATTCGTGATTCGAAGTGTCCCAAATTTCATCATCCCTAGTTGACTGTAGTCGCCTAGCTGTCTGTAATCGTTTTCAGGTGTTTCTACACGTGCGATGTGGTGCGAATCCGAGTGTACTACAGGCATTGACATACGCCTAGATTTGGTGGACTCGATTGAGTTATGCCTAGATTGAGACGGGGTCGGCGGGTGGCTTTTGCGAAAGCTCGACTTGGCGGGGATCTGGGGGATGCTAGGCGGAGGAGCACGAGTGGCGACACCAGGAGTCTGCATGATTGAGCGCCGGCGCATTGGCATGTACAGCGACGCCTCTGAGTTTGTCCTAGATATCGGGCTCAAGTTGGGCGGAGAATCGTGAGGATGGCAGCTTTTCCAAGTGTTTTCTGTGACCTCTCGGATTTCTGGGCGGCTTTCGGACGTCACCAGACTGGTGTCGTTGGACTGTGCTCGGTTTAGGTTCAAAAGACGTTGAACCTCGTAGGAACTCATATCGTAATTGATGGATGCACGGTTTCCAATACTTTGCAGGCTGCAAGGTGTTAGGTCTTGTGTCACAAATATATGTGTGGCTGTTCCTTTTGAGACATACCTTTCGGCTTGTGTAAGTGGCCTTAAACCCGTATCAAGAATAACCGAGTTTCGTCTTGAAGCTCCATCATTGACATTGACACCGACTCTAGAGCCAAGGCTTGTGGCGCTCTGTCTCCTCCTCGCTTGCTCGGGCTGTGGTTGATTTGAGTTGAAATTGCTACCCATGCGTTTCAAGTCTCGATTGTAATCTCTCCGCGGGGGTATCGCGGGTGGGCGGGCTTCCACTTCTGGAGTCGCAACCCCAATACTCATGCCAATTGGTGACGTCGGCTCTGCGGGAGGCATCTCGGCGACAGGCATGGCCACGGAGCCAACGAGATATGAATTGGAAAAGCGACCATGGTTGGAGGTGGAGGTGGAGGCCGAAGATGCGGCCACTTTGGAGCTCGAGCTCGACAGGCCGAGCGGCGATACACGATTACCCACTTGCGGCTTGGACAGCTTGTGAGGCCGACGAGGCGCCTCGGAGGAGGACGAGTTACCCATGGGATGCGAGCGTAGATGCGAGAGCGTCGATGAGCAGGCGTGTATCTGCTATGATGGCCTAAGGGGAGTGTTCGTTGGTCGTAGGATGAGGAGCCCCTCGGCCAGCCTGGAGGTGCTATGAGTTTACTGCTCTTGAAATCGCCATGCCGCACATCGAGTCCGATGGACGACCCGACCGACCCGGTGATGATGTTCGAATGATCGGAGGTCAGGTAAAATGAGGGGAGGAGAGAAGAAGAGGAGAAGAGAGGAGGCTGGCTGCTGGAGCTAGGATGAAGATAGAATGTAGGATGAAAGGTGAGGGTGAAGGTGGAGGTGGTGGAGGGGGAAGGACCAGGTTCATCGAGATGGACCTTCCAAGTTTCCAACAAGAGAGACGTTCCACGTTTGCACGTAATATTTCTTTACTTGCACATCTAGGTAGTGCATGATCCATGATCCTTGGAAATATACGGGTAAAACGTCCGTTTACCATTCATCTATTCAACTCTTTCATCCATCCGCCGGGCATGGGCAAGCGCCCGGATGCAAATGGCGTAGTCTTGACGTTCCAAGATGCAAGCGCCAAACCATAACGACGCCGCTCGCCAACTTCCACTCCGACCTCCTGTTGGTGTTGAGGTTCTGCAGCACCACCCGCTGTATCTGCCTCTACTGCAGGGCTGCATCCACTACAGCAATCCACTAGAGCACCTAATGCAACACGCCGAGACACAGCCCAGTGCCTCACAGTGGACCACAGTGGACCTCTCCACCCCAACCCCCCCCCCCGGGCCCCCGGAGACCCGCCACCATCGGGAGAGCGCCCGTGGATGAATCCACCATTTTGGAACCGGGCACCAGATCGAATCGGAGCTTTTTATCAGACACCACCGCATAGCCAATCAAGAATTTGACAAGATGCAATTGACCAAGTTTACACCAGCACATGTATGCATCAATCATCATCGTCATCATCATCATCATCATCTTCAAGACTCTTATTGTTAGTCTGATCACCAATTAAACATGGGAAATATAATCGATTCTGCAGGCTCAAGTTTCAGTGCCCAAAAGGGTCCTTCAAATCAAGTATTAAACGATACCTCCCGTTTCATCTCCACACCCTAGGTACCTTCCTTGAATCATGGAGAGGCAGCTTGGCTCATACCTATGTACGTGTATGCCCATCATCCGCAAGTGTTTCATCTCTAGATTCATCCTCCATTATCTAATCTGAATGCTAATAAATCAAGATCCGTTCCATTCATCAGACCATCCCTTGTGAACCTTGCTTTATTCCATACCCGGATCTGGGTTAGGTGACATGACACCTCTTTGAGATGCACACACGTTCCTTAAGCGAGCCAGGCTAGCTCACCATCTACGAATAGTTACACCGTCCAATGTAAGGGCGAGCACAACACACTGCGTAATAAAGGACAGACCAATACTCTCTTGTTACCTAGCCCAAATCCTACACCCGGACAAAATGCAACCTTATCTGGCATTCTGGTTCTAGGAATCCAAGCAGTCAGTCGACGACTCGACAGGACGGCAATTGGGTTCCTCCAACGCAGACGAACGCTAATAAACAAGGCTGAGCAGCTGCTGTCTCATCTGCCTATAAATATCCTTGAACTGCACCACATAGAAAGCCAGGTAAGAAGAATATGATATATATATATCGCTTCTTTATTATAAGCCTACAGGAGGTCATGGTAAAACCACACAACACATTGACACTGCGGAAACCATCTGAAGATATCTGAGGCTTAGTATGAAATATTCCTGCAGTATGGTGTGAAGTCGAATTTCGAAAGGCTACTCCCCAGTCATCCATTGTTGAACCATCATCACTCCCCAATCACATAAGTACACCCCTCACTCCCAACGATAACCTCATGGACCCGACCAGCATCCACATCAACTCTTTCCCCCACCCCAAACGTCCTCTTCTCCACCCTCTCTTCTCGAGGATACCACAGCGTCAGTTCGCCTTGGACGATGAGGTGCGTCGTCAACCCCGCGTGGGAGTGGGGAGGGTAGTGGGCGTTGCTGAAGACGTTAACTTGATACCAGGAAAGGCGAGGGAGCACCTGGGTGTGATAGGCACAAAAGGAAAAGGACGACCTGGATGATTCTAGCGAGGTGAGACCCATACCGTGCCACAGAAAATATTACATAGAAAGAAAGAGAGGTGGTGAGTATACTTACGCAGCATCCCTCCACGTAAAGACATGTCCGAATCCCCAAGACCGCACCGTCGCCTCATACTCGTTGCCCATAATCCCTCAGTGTGAGCAAACCGCAATTAACACTTGAGTGCATATCGACGGTATTCAGAACCGATCATGGATGCATCAAGTCTCAGATCGGGATACCTCTGCGTGAGACATTCCCATCACCACCACCTCACGCTCCCCCCACGGCCGTCAATCGACACAGCCCTCATGATTGAACCCGCCAACTCTCCTCGGCTTGCAGCATCACCACCCTCACCCCCGAAACCCATTGGCTCTCATATCCCCATCTGGCCCCCAACCCTCGACGCTCCCGCATCGCCACCACGGCCCCCCTGCCTCTTAGGGCTGTGCTGCTGCAGCGCGCCAGAGCAGCTAATGGGGCGTGGGGCTTGTCGGCCGAGGCGAGTAGGTTCCCTGTATTAATCGTAGCGACCGGCGCCTCGTCCGCTCATCAACGGGTCGTGCTGACATTTCTCGATTCCAACCTCATGCAGATCAGATGCCGCTGCTGCTTCTCCTCGTCGTCTCCCTGCACCGTCGAGTCCGCTTGAAGATTCTCTCAACATCATTCCCGTCGATTCTCTGACCTCGAGCCATCGTCTGCGTCTGTCTCTGACCTCCTCTGTCTCTGTCTGGCCGGCCCATGTCTGGCTGACACCCTCGCCCCAATGCCATCCCTCGACCACCCGCTCCATCACCGGTAGCTCCCCCATTGCATTGCCGTGGGCACCAAGCTCCCATCATGTCGTCTCTGTGTTGCGGCCTCATCGTACGTCCAACTTCACTTGTCTCTGCTTGTCGCGCAAACTGACTGACAATCTCTCCCTCCAGCGGCGACGGACCAGCCCCGACGAGAAGCCCAAGCGAGCGCGAACCATGCACATCTTCGCCACCTCCAACACGCACTCCATCCGCGTCCTCGGCAAGATGGTCGGCCTCACCACGTTCGTCGCCCCGACCGGCGATGCCCTACGCAAGCGCTCCATGACGGACGAACGCTCGACGGGGAGCTCGACGAGGCCTGCGGTGCCCGACATGCACCAGCACCTCAGCGACGAGATATACGGAGCTCTGGATCGCGTCTACAACGAGCTACGCGGCAAAAGCCCAGTGTTGTCGAAGGCACGCTTTGCCCGCTTCCTAAAAGACGTCCAGGGCGAACATGACGTCGACCTGGACAAGGACAGCTATTCTTTGTTCGACTTTCGGTATACATGGTTCTCCGCCTATTCGTGGGACGCCATGGCGCCTCTGCCGGAGAAGGACTTGTCGAAGCCCCTGACCAATTACTTCATCGACAGTAGCCACAACACCTACTTGGTCGGCAACCAGCTTGCCTCCAAAAGCTCGCCCGAAGCCTATAAATCTGTGCGTCTGGCCGAGGAGATGCTTGTGGGGGATGCTTTTGTACAAGCATCACGTACGAGAGACGACAGCTAACCTGCCGTGTCTGTAGGTCCTCCTCAAGGGATGCCGCTGCATAGAAATCGATGTCTGGAACGGCGACGCTGTCATCTCAACGAGCCGATCCAAATCACCCAAGACGGACCATCGACGGGGCCTCTCGGGCAGCTCCTTTCCCAACGTCGCCACATCCGTCATAGACAAGGTCGAAGATACCTACGACACCGTCCAGCACTACCTCAACGACAAGCCAACAGCACGCTCCCGCAGTGCGAGTGGCGCCAGCCGGCCCGTGGACGACGAGTTGTCACCGAAGACGTCGAGTGCCCAGCTTTCCACCGACCCAAGAGAGTCTCACGACCACTTCGAAGTATCTCGACCGCCCCGACCGCGCATACGACAGTCATACCCAAAGGGCGAGCCCATCGTCACGCACGGCTGGACGCTCACCGCCCCCTGTGGCTTTCGAGAAGTCTGCCGGGTTGTGAAGGAATCTGCTTTCGTGGAGAATGACTTGCCCATCATCATCAGCCTCGAGGTGCACGCCGATGTAGACCAACAAGAGGCCATGGTGAAAATCATGAAGGAGGAGTGGCAAGAGATGCTCGTCGACAAGGCATTGGAAGGTTGTGACCCGAGGTTTAGACTGCCCAAGCTGCAAGACCTGCGGAATAGGATCCTGGTCAAGGTGAAGAGGGCCCCGGCACACATCGTGGTTCCCCCGAGCACCATTGACCTCCCAGCCATTTACGCAAATGATGAGGATGCCTCTGGCTCCGAGGACGAACGGCCGAGTCAGGTCTCAGGGTCTACTGCCTCTTGCCCCAATACTCCCAAGCTATCGCAGACCCGGAGTTCTACAGTGTCCATCTGCGACAACCTCGGGAGCTTGGCCGTCTACACTCGTAGTCAACATTACAAGGGTCTCAGCACGCCGGAGGCGAAGAAGCCACCCCACATCTTCTCCATCAGCGAGAACCGCATATTGGACCTTCACCAGAAGCAGCACCGCGACATGTTTACCCACAACAAGAACTACTTCATGCGCGCCTTTCCGGCCGGTCGGAGGATCGATAGCTCCAACCCCGACCCCAGTCTCTTCTGGCGAGGCGGCGTTCAGATGGTGGCCATGAACTGGCAGTATCTCGACGAGGGCATGATGCTCAACAGAGGTATGTTCGCCGACGAGAAGGGCTGGGTCTTGAAGCCCCCGGGGTACCAGAGCTCCAACAAAGCCGCCGAGTCTCAGATCGAGGCCAGCCCGGGTCGCATTCTGGATCTCAAAATCACCGTCTTTGCTGGCCAGCACATCCCCGTCCAGACGGCCGACGACGGAGATGATGCTCGTAGCGCCAGCACCCTCCGCCCCGTCATCAAGGCTGAGCTCCACGTCGACAAACCTGCCGACACAGAACGAGATAGCCAAGTGCAAGAGTCCAGTTACAAGCAGAAGACTGATGTGAGGAAGACGGACCATCCCGACTTCGGCGTTAGTGGTGCACTTCTCCAGTTCCTCAACATCCCCAAGGTTGTAGAAGAACTCAGCTTCATCAGGTTAGTTGTTCACTGTTACCTGTTCTCCCTCTCTCTCTCTCTTCTCTCTCTCTCGTGGTTTGCTGGAGCTGCAGCCGGTGTGCGGCTTCTCGCATCCTACCCATTGCCGTCACGATGTCAGGGTGAGAGCAGTACTTGTTCGTGTCGTGTTGCTCAGTCTGCTGCAAGACGGGTGCCCGAACGACATGACAGCAGCTCTCGCTCGTTCAACAAACGGTGGACGCGCATCATGCGTCATCATGGTTCACGCCGTCTGATGCATCTGCCCCTCCCCTCCCCATGGCTTCAAGTGATTTTCAGACGGGGCGTAGTGCATAATGGTTACATGCTGGTATCCCCGATGACCGCAATTTCATCGGCCGACATGCCCACCCGTTCTGCCGGAACAGTGCCGGAGCAGTGCCTGTCTCCCCGTGGTGTTCCCCCGACGTGTAACGCTGCACTTGACACGCCGATACACTACACGCGGGTCGGCGACGTAGACCGGCTGGCCACGGCCGAGGTGCATCTCCCTGCCGTCCAAGAGCACTTGCTTCCGTGGTTTGCGTTGACAGGCTGGGTGGCTGCACTGAACACTGCTCTGCGCATGGAACTGACATTTCTGTCCTACTTTTAGACTCAAGGTTGAGGACGTTTCGACCAAACTCGTCAGTTCGCCACTTCTTGCGTGGGCTTGCATCCGTCTAGACCGTCTCCGCCCAGGCTACCGATTCATCAAACTCATGGATGCTAAAGGAAACCAGCACCCGGGCGGGAAGCTGCTCGTCAAGATTGAAAGGATCCTTCGGTGATTGGTAGCCCCGTTTGCAGTTGGTGGGAGTCGACATAAAGCGGTAAAGACCATCTCCAATTGTAACATACTCACCGATCTCCACCCAATGACTTTGACGGGGTAACTGGCACAGTCAGGGACACCATCGCTGATCTGGGTTGTTCTACCTCTAGACTCTAGAGCAGGTCGCAGCGACGCACTTGAATCCTTGCTTTGCTCATGTTTGATTTCGGCGTTTTTCATGGTGTGGCGTTTGTAAGCGCGTGCCTGGGGACATATGATAGACATTTCTCTTCAGCCCGTAATAAGTAGGGACTGGATGCGGCACCTAGTGTTTTTAGTATGCGACAAAAAGATGTGAGGAGGGAATCGAGATGGGAGTTCGGAATACCCCGGTGTTGGAACGTAGCTTCTTCTACAACGCTTTTTGTGTTCATAGTCCATAGGTCTCCGTTGTATTCTCCGATGAAGAGGCACACATTAGCGGGCGATGACAATAGATCAGGTCGTTTTGCCGCAAGTTCAGTGCCTATCAAGCGTTAGGCTTGAAAGGACTTTCTGCTCACCTGTCTTGGTATGCCTTTTCTTTTTCTCTCTTTCCGTCTTTCTCGCACAAACCGCTTCGGTGGGTACTGGAAATAGGTCGTGCCGCTTAGTTAGAACTGTTTCTTACTGATATCCCTAAATGACAAGCTTAGTCTTGGGCTTGCATCTGACTCCCAATGACGCACCGTAGCACTGCACCTCCTCTCCGCAGCCCCAACACTATGGTCCCAGCCAGCCTCTTGTGACGAGCGGACGGCAAGGCCGATCCTCAGCACTCAGCCAGGAAGGTCAGAAAGCAATCATCCTAACGGTAGCACCTAATTGGTTAGACGAGGAGATTGATCAACTTCGGTGTGAACTGTTAGTTTGGGATTGCTTTTTCCCCAGCAGCACTATGGCTACCTGCCGGGATGTCATGTTCGGCTCACGACATCGGCATTTGCTTCTTGGTCTTTGCTTCAACGGTCGGGCTATTGACGCAGTTGTCTCAGCATTATCAGACGGTGAACGTTCTGCGCCGTTGTCGCGGCTGATCCCGTGAACGACCCTTTTTCAACGGCATTGTGTCACCCAATCCTTTCCAGGTGGCGCTAATGGTCGCAAGCTAGGGCTTGAGGCTTTCAGGGGATGGATGGCTGATCAAACTTGATGACACGGGGGTGACGCTGTGGGTAGATGCACGCCGCGGCTAGACCAGTCCCCAATCTTTGGCGATGTGGAAGAGGTGAATCTCTGACGACTATGCATGTATTTCGATTTCCAACTGGACACAGACTGTAACCACCATGTGATCACGAAGTAGGCAGCTTTTCAAGTAGTAGGGATCCTGCTTCTTTAGTGTGGCCTCCAAAGGTCCACACTGCGAGTGTGGTAATTACCTTCATGAAGATGCTGTCCTCTGCCAGGAGGAAAGGTTGCTCCGTCTGTAGGTAGACTCCACCAGCGGAGGAGTGAAAATGGCAAAAGTAAGTCGAGGACAGATGGTACTGATTCCGCCCCTAGCCGCGTCAAGGGTTTGGCAAATCGAGTTAAAATGCCTCACAGAAATCTTCAGCTCGATCTCAGTTGCCCGTATTTCGACAGAGATCTAATTATCTCGGTAAAGTCGATACCTAGGCCCTGAACCTCCACTGACAGCCGGCGATGCAGCAGCAGCAGCATGCTCAGATGTCGCTGGGTATCGCGGCTACAATCTAGTAGGACAAAGCTAAAGATAGACCCGGAGAACCCTGGAAACATTGGCTAGCCATGGTTTAGGTCACATCTTTGAGCGTTGATAGCTTATGCATAGTCTGGATCTTCAGCTGCAGGTATGTGGTGGGCAGGCGAAGGATGGATGCTGGGTTTCCACTTTCCAACCGTGGGGTCGAAGGGAGCAGGGGTTGCCTGTTGGCAGCCGTACGAATGTGACGAGCCGAAGGCCTGGCAAGCTTTTTGTACAATGAGAGCACATGTAATTGCAGACTTTGTTGCACCCGGCTGTTGGCAGGTTTCTTTCCGGGAAATCTCTGGCATCCGCTGTTGTTTCAATTGCAGGGCTGATACCTAGTTTCAACGACGTGCCGCCATATCCAGTCGGGCTATTCTTGCTGTCCAGTTTGTGTACGGCGGGCGTGCGGTGAACTTCGGAGAAACATGGTCAAGCTTATCATACTATGTTCCCCATGCTCAACGAAGAGGGAACCCCGTGCTATTGGCCGTTGGTCTCGTCTAGCCGTTGGTTGTGGCTTATGAGTTCAATCATCTTTCATTCATAATGTCTCAGAATGTTCCAACGTAGTGTCTCTAGGAGGAGATAGGCCGGGCTGCAGGAGTCGGACATTTGATAATTGACCTTTGGAAGAACTGACCGCTGGGCACTAGTCCCAATACCCTTGCGAAGAATTGGAGACGCTAGAGCAGCAATCCTAAAGGTCGTGATAGGGCAAGTAAAGGTTGAGCGGATTGCTGGTTCCGTATCGTTTCAAGCAAGCTGTTACCACTTTGTGTGGGTTGAGTCCTTTGTATCTGCATAGACGTCCAGTCAAAATGTTGCACCATCATGGCGTCCACGACACCGTACTTTCGCACGTCAACGTCGCCCCACCACTGCATCAATGCTGCGGAGCGGCCAATCTAGAACCAGCTCCACGTGTCGAGTGACATGATTTTTCTAAAACCAAGGCGGTAAGGTGAGGGCGAGGATTATTGCTGGCCGCTTCGACATGTCGACCAGAGACAGTACAGCCCACCAGCATTAGAAAGGTTAAAGAGGGACTTTGACCCACAATCGTGCATAGTACAGGTACAGTCCCCTGCAGACAAGCTACTAGGGAAGCTTAGGTATCTATACTTTCAAGGATTTTAGCTGCATATCGCCTGCATAAGGTGTATTCTGCTGTAGTTTGAATTTGCCCTCAAAAAGAGGCCTCTTTAGGGATGAAAATCAGGCTGCTAGATAACCCCTATTAAGGCCGGCTGCGGATGTTATTTCTATAGAGGTTTGGTGCACGCTGGTGGTTAGGGGGCTGATGTAGCTTTACATATAAGCTCTGGTGTAAAGTGACTTGCGGGCCTCATAAGCCAATAGAAGCCCTGGCGTAGGGGTATGCGGCCAATAAAAAAGTAACCTGCCGATTTAACCTTTGTAGATGTCGTTACGAGTGCAGCTGGCCTTGATGTAGCTTTACACAGAGATTTTGGTGTGCTGGTACTTCTTGACCCCTGTCAGCCAATGAGAGGTGCATAAGTGGGGCTATTGGATCGCTACATGCAGCGTTAACCTTTCTAATGCTGGTGGGCTGTAGTGCCAAAGGCAGTAGCGCGAGAGCGGACGATGCCACAACCCTGATGCTTCTCAATGTGGAAGCCATGGCTGTTCTGTCCTATCAAGAACTAACTTTCCTCCTCGGGCTGTCCGCTGTATCAATTAGTTTGCGCGATTGTGGCTGCGTTTGTAGTGTGACTGAAGTCCCGTGATGTTGATTGTCTGTGGAGTCTTTTCTTGTACATAGGATTTGGGTGTGAATAGCAGCTTGGTATGAAATTGTGGCAAACAAGCCACATCTATTCAATTGATGGGGGTGTATAGTCTTTGGTTGTTTCTGAGGATCCCATCGATCATCCGTACTGCCTAAGTCCGCGATGTGTTGAAAACCCAATAGATGCATCATCACAAAGAGAGAAACCGCGGTTTCGAGAACTCATGAGGCATCGAGATTGGTATGATGAGGAGCGCTGAGATCTTGGTACGTGCTTAATATGGTAAAGTCTAGCACCCCAGTAGATGCTAACAGGGTAGGGTACCAGCATAGCTAAAAGTAGTCGCTCTCCCACTCGGCCCGCTTGGAAATGCCGTTGGTCCTTCTAGTGGTACTTCTAGCACAAGAAAGAGAGTTTGTAAGGTGTCAATGAGCCTTGGAAATGCAGAAATAATTACTCAACTTCATAGAATCGGTTTTCCTCGTCTCAGTTACGCGCGTAAGGGACTTAGTCTGTAGGTGTCTTGCGCCATAAGACATGACACAATTGATGGTATCGTGGGTCTTTCACAAGTTTTTAGTTGTTGATGGCGCAGGTCCTCAAAGGGTAGCTTGTCAAGATGATAATGTGTTGCGGGAGTTGTAGGCGATCGAGTTGCACGCGACGAGAAGAGACAAAAGAACAAGCGGCCAATCTGTAGGGTAGATCTCGAAGCTACTGTGGTGTAGTCGAAAGATGCTGCGTTGTAGATAATTGACGAGCACCCAGAGAGGTTGTTAATGATAGCATGATCTGTAAGTGATGACCCATGATCCATGGAGACGAATTCGGGGTCAAGGCGGCCACGAGGGGGCTATACAGTCCCTAGTCGGTCGTCTAGGGAGGTCGCGCAGGATCAAGCATGGATGGCGCACCGATCGTGGCGCTGTAGATGATGTTGTCCTCATCGAGACTGGCGCTGGGCCACGAGGCAGCCGACCGATGACTGCTGGCGTTGCTGGCGGGAGCCCTAGCTGATTCTGCGAAAATGCTTTCAAGACACAAACTCGAAGGCATTAATGCGTAGCTCCGTCTTTGGGCAGGTCGGCCGAGGGAGAGCCGCTGGTTGCAACAAAGTGCAAGCCATGAACGGCAGACGCCACGGAGAATGGCGTGCGCCGAGGCCTGCGGGTCGTGGATTTGCTGAACCCGGTGAGGGAAAAAGCAACACTGGAATCCACCGCAAGGTTAGCACGAGCTGGAGAGCGGTTTGGAGGCATTTATTGGGGAAAGAGGGTGCGGAGGGCTCCGGCGGGCGTCTGCGAGATGAGATGGAGTCGGGATGGGGACGATGAGATGGGATGCAGATGAAGGGCGAGATGCAACGCGATACACTGGGAATGAGATCGGGATCCGCTGGGGCCTGGGGTTCTCAATCTTGGAGAGTCTTACCGGAGCCTTGCCGGGGCAATGCCATGCCGAGTTGTTCAGCCTCAAAGACATCCATCCGTAGACGATACATTATCCATTGATGGATGCGTATTCGTCCGCTGATTCTCCGCACTGCGCAGTACTGTAGGGATCTCAGCCTGCACGCACCGTATGCGTAGATTCGAGCGGCTGACGCGCGAACCGTAAACCGTAATCACCCACGATGGCCGCCAAGGTGAAGGGATCAGACGTCCCCGCCGCTGTACGAAGTCGATAGTCTTTGGTACCGGGTTGCGGGTTGCGGGTTGGAGGAAGTGCGGAGGCAGGTACCGTCAGGTAGGCAGGTAGCTCGGTATCGCGGTATCCATGAGGTGTGTGTGTGACGATTGTAAGAGTCGCTACTGGCCCGCAAGCCCGGCAGTTGTATCCAGGAAGCTGCTTGTAGGTTGTTGGTGTTGTGGGTTCGACAAAGAGTCCAGGTTGTTGTGGTGGTGTACGCAGTACTATAGGAGTAGGCCGTGGATGTAGTGGACGTAGTGGTGGAGAGGATACGAAAGTCAGGAAGTCTGGACTTTCTCTCGGGTTTCTTGGTGTTCTTGATCCTTTGTTGTACCTTCTAAGTTAGGTGGGCACAGGCGTTACCACAAAATGTACCTCGCACTTTCCAGTTTCTGGCGCTCAAAATGCAAGAGAGGGAAGGCACAACCAATCCGCGGCTCCCTCGCGTCCCATCTCTACGGAACCCCATCACAGACGAGTAACACAACCTCGCACAGCTTCCACGATGCCACGATCCCACAAGCAACAAGCAACAAGCAGCCATAATGGAAAAGATGGATCATGGAACCCGCTCCACCAAAGACTCACTCAACCCACCGCCGGCCCCACAGACCAGCACCAGCATCGACCAATTCCCAGCAAATCGCCTAGCAAATCGCCTAGCGGATCCCTAGCAGATCCCCTAGTAGATCCCCTCGCAGCGCGCAGCCAGCAGCGTCAATCTCCTCGCAGCTCGCAGATTCCCTCGCAGATTCTCTCCCAGATTCCCTCGCAGATCCTCAGCGCCGAGTCTGCAGCCCCAGGGGCATGGACGGCCCATGGACGCATGCGAGCCTGCGGCCGCCAAACACCGGCCCAGGCTAGAGCAGGATACGGATTAGCCTGGCCGCCTGCCCCTCGCACCGCTCCAGAGCCTCCGACTTTGCGGTGACCGCTGGATCCTGATGCTGGGCTGATGCTGGTCCGGCAGGGCCTTGCCTGCTGGTCCCTAGGATCCCAACCCTTTGGTCCCCAGTCTCCAGCTGGAGATCAGATGCCCCGGCGATCGCATCAACAAGGGCGAGTGGGTTCCGTGGAGGCACGGCCATTCCAGCGCCCTGGGTGCGGTACTGGCTGTTGGCTGCCAAAGTGTGCCCAGTGACGATCGATCCTTCAGGGTCGTCGTAGTCTTCAGACCGTTGGGCTTCCCTTGTTAGTCACGGACCATGGTGCAGGGGCCGGCGTCTTTCTGGCTAGGTACGCCCATCAGTCGAGGGTGTTCTGGCTTGATTCCTGCTCCAGATGCTGTAGCTGTTCAGAGGGGAAGGAGTACTAGTCGCGGTACCCAAGTACACAGGGTCATCAACCCCGACTGCGGTGATTCCACCGATACACAGAACAAGGTCGGATACACAGTTAGCAGCCAGCAGCGTCGAAACTTTGCTTTTCTCCCCCCATCAACAACGGATCCCAGTCTATGCCCTTCCCCCTTCACACCGGTCCGGTCGTTTCCCCTATTGCCTGAATCCAGATCGGCTGGCGGCGTTCAACTGACTTGTCACAGCACCAAAGACGGGTGTAATCACGTCGACGCGGCGTAGACGGGACGTAGACGGGACGCGGGTGACGGGACTAACAACGAGAGATGTTACGAAAAAGACCAAAAAAAGACACACAAACACATGCACGAGTCGAAGCACCGCACCACACCACGTCCACACCGCACACTACACGACTAACGTCGCTCGACACCGCATCGGCAATTGCAGTTGGTGCCCCAGACTCGGACAAGAAGCAAGACAAAGAGGATGGACAAAGACAGACTTAAGACTTGGACACTTCTGCCCTCTGCCACTCACAGAGTCCCCACCCCGTTCAGACGATCCACCGCCTGTCTCTGCGCCACCAGGCTAGAGCAATGACAGCTTCGAGTCTCACAGCCAGCCGATATGACAGGTCTGTTGCAACTCGTTGGTGCCGCCGGCGCCCAGCGTCTCTCTCCGAGACTTGGCCGGCTAACCACCGATCATTTCATTACATGGCAACCCACATTGCGCTTGAGCAGGGTCTTGAAGCTTCCATTCCCGTTCGTCGTGGCCCGTTCAAGTTCCCTGGGCCTTTCCCATCCCGGCCTCGCAAGGCATCGCCGGGGGTTTCACTCGCGCTTGGCTGTTCTCGACCTCTTTGCCCTCCTTACTCCTTATGCTCGCCCTTGTCATCCTGCTGGCCCTTCAGACAGTCCCCTTCCCAAAACCATAAATCCCATCATGCCCCCACACATTGCACCAGCCCAGACCATCTCAAGCCTTCTGATACATTGTCTCTTGACACTATTATTCCCCCGAATCAAAGATCCACTCCGCCCACTCACTCGCCATCTTTCTATCTTATGTAGCTATATCCTACTTCACATCTACAAGCTTCACCACCTACATCAACATATTCACTATCGACTATGGCTCCGCCTCACTCCCACATTCATGCCCCCTCGGCACAGTTACTCTCCAAGCCTCTTCAAGAAGGCTTGATCTCGACTGCATTCACGTTTCCGGCCCATGGGGCCAGTACCTGCCCCCATCTCAACCCGACCAACCCTTACTTCGATGTGGCACACATCAACGATGGTATGTTTGTGTCAAGCAAAGTGCCAGGCACCAGATGTCCAACTTGTGCCGCCGAGGGCAAAGAAGTCTGGGTTATTCCTGGTCGCTCTTGTGGTTACTGCGGAACTCCTTGCGACGAGTAGGCAGTCGACTCAGAGGGCGTCTTTACCTTATACTTCGTCAGGGTAGACATGCCTTTACTACCGAGCCACGCTTGGCGTTGCGCAAAACCCACGAACCCGTGCAGCAAACCCGAAGATTCATTCTTTGAGATGCTTGTTGTCTCTATATCAACGCAAGAAGCATCAGCGGAGTGAGACGCAATAACGCGATTCGTTCCGGTTCTGTTCCTTTGTGAGAAAGTCTCACGCGCCATTGAAATCGACACAAGCCTGTTACTCGGTAAGCGAGGCAGATATGTGCTTTGGAAGCCAAGACGCACTGGCCAATATCCACATGCGAAACTATAAATGACGAGCGTGGGCTAAGCGCAAGGGTCCTGAGGTCATCTTTCCGGCGGTGCTGCAACTACTCAGCAATATTGGCAGGATACGCTCGTCTAAGTGGTCACGCAGTACGCTCAGATACTTATACGTTGAAGAGTGTGAAAGGGGCCATGTGGAGTACACTTGCAATGCGGGCCATTTGAGAGGCCGATCTTGTAGTCCGGGACCTGGCTAATGGAGGAGATCAATTGGGGTCGATAAGCAGCGATTCGGGGTCCTCATGAGGTCACTGCATTTAGCCTGGGAGACGTCGTTGGGCTGCATGAGCTACCCCTACCGCAGGACTCTGCGGCGCCTCCGAGACAAGCACCGCTGCGTCGGCGACAGTTTATGAGATGCAGTAGGATTGGTAGTCTAGCAGGCGAACTTGTATGTTAGTGCTTATAATAATTCTTAATACACACAGTAACCTATCATGGGTACTTGGAGTATCTCAACATGCGCATGTCGCCGCATTGCCAATACGTACCACTACATTGGATATGGACATCTCTGAGACAATGTGGCGGGGGACAGCCGGGAGTGGTGTGCCCCTGGTGCGGCAAGGCCAAGGGCTCAAGCCAGGATGTGGAAGCGGGCGATCATAAAAAAGACGGCAACAATTGAATTCTACATTCTTATGCTTATCTCTCCATTCTCCTTGTGACTTGTGGCAACTATAATGGCTTTCGTGGAATGGTGCAGATGCTCGGCGTGCTGTACGAGTACGACGTGCGAATACAGAGCCACCAACAGTCAGAGCAACCATGGCGGCCAGCTTCTCACATGCGAACACACCAGCAACGCCCCCGATTACGCTCAATCCCTACAAGCTTACCCAGCATCTAACACACGCACGGTAGGCAGGGCAAAGTGAGACAAGGGGTAGCAATTACGGAGCCGAAGGTTTGGATTTCCGTCCTAGCAGGGCTGCACCGGAGCAGAGTGCCCATGAACCCAAGGGCCACGAACCCTCTCGGCCCCGCGGCCCCGCGCGCCGCCACCAACCCCACTCGGATCCGGGACACGGCGCCGGAGCCGGGATCCACAGTCGCCGAGCGCCATTGATCGTCGCGGGCTGATCACGCGCATCATCTAATCGCCTTACCATAAACGGACTAGCTCAGCATGCACTCGCACGGACGTCTATGGCCCGCTAAACCCCACGCAAGCCTAACCTCCACACAATCCATCGCTCGGACACTTCTCCAAGCTTCACCCCGCCCCCATTTTCCGAAGACGAAAGTAAAGGAATTGTCGAGTCAGCATGACAGCCTCAGAGCTGAATGGCATCGATATTCTCTGCGATGCGGCTGGCTCTGATATGCTGCTGTCGTCGCTCTTTTCCCTAGCTTCGCCCGATCAGCGTGGTCAGGGCCATCAGCCATATCCACCGCTGCATCGACCTCACGAGCAGGTGCAGGAAGACGAACAGCAACCACACCATCAACAGGTACAGCAACCGCGACATGACGCCGAGTTTCAGCAGCAAATACAACAACATTCACAGAAACAGCAGCAGATACAACAAAATCCACAGATACATCAGCAGCAGCCGCCTGATCTACAACCCCTCCAAGCCCACCATCAGACTCCCCTCACCCAGC
>JAANBC010000269.1:0-42331 GCA_014621405.1 Stylonectria norvegica
CCGTGCTGGCTGACGTGGTGATGCACGGGGCGCCGGTGCCGTTTGATGCCCCACTGGGGGAGTTGATGAGAGAAGCGGCGTTTCCGGATGGCTGGCTCTGTTTCGTCGTGATTGTTTTGTGATGGGTGTGCTACGTATTTGGGCTCGGAGATGTGATGGCATAGCAGGCAGGATAAGGCATGGACGGCGTTTATAGGAGGAGTATGGACTAGTAAACTCTTCTTGCGGATCGGGATTGTTTCAAATCATGGAGTACATATCAGACGGTGGCGCAAACGATACGTGCCATCTATACACGGCAAAGGATAAACACCACAGACTCGGTCCACTGGAATTCTCTTAGACATGAGAGCGGCTATGTTTCAATAATACATTCTGGACTCGGCTGTCTTTCGGGTACACGATTTAAACATGGTTGTCTCTCAAAGTTTCAAGTAAAAGTAATCTGCTTGCCCATGAGACTCCTATACGCATCATCCACTGCCTTCCTCTTCTTCTTCCTCACCTCTTCGTCTTCATTCGTCTCCTCGCCATCGTCGGCGTCATCAGGCCCCGGGATCTGGGGTGCCCAAACCCGGATCTGCCCATCCAGGTGAGAGCTATAGATGGCCCCGACCGAGTTTCCACCACCCATGACCGGCCCAACCTGGCGTCCGCCGCCGCCAGCTCCACGCCACGCGATGCCCGTGATTCCGGTTCCGTCCCATCTCGCCCCCACGCGGGCCGACGGGGTTCGCCGCGCCGGGGCTGCGAAGACGAGTCACGATGGTTCCCTCGTGGAGGTCGAGGACTAAGATCTCCTGATCGTTGGGCCAGAAAAGAAGCTCGTTTCCGGCCGAAAGGTTCGACGGGGATACAAGCATGCTGACAGTCTTGGCATGTTGGTTCTGTACGAGAGCTCCAAAGCTCGCAAGAGTGTTTGCTCCCGTAGCTGCGTCCCAGACCCGGATGCGACAATCAAGGCCAGCCGAGATGATGTACCTCCCGTCGTCGGTCCACTGTAAACCGTTGACAGCCTCGTCGTGGGCCTGCGCAGATGTTCGGAATCGTGGCATCTGGCTCAAGTCCATGCCTGCTGCGGAGGCATGCTCGAACTTGTGCACGACGCCGAGCGAGTCCTCCTGGTCGAGCTGGGCGATCACACCGCCGGCACGCCGGATATCCCATATTCGCACCTTGCCATCCGCGTGGCCGCTCGCTAGTATATGGTCGTGCCGTGGACTCCAAGATGTCGCGAGCACAGGGCCGCCGTGAGCGACGAGCGCCTGGACGGCTGACCCGGATTTCAAGTCCACCAGTCGAACATTGGAGTGTTGAGTCGCACACGCAACGAGGAGGTGGTCGGCAATGGGGCTGGTGGAATGCGAGTATATCGTCGCGTTCAGGTCGAAGCTGGCCGACAAGGCGCAGCGTGCCGTGGCCCACAGCTTCAGCTTCTTGTCGTAAGAGCTCGAGAGAAAGGCGTCGGGGTCGAACGGATAGAAGGCCAGGTGGGTGATGCCGTGAGTATGACCGCCTCCGGCTCCATGATCAGCAGTCGATCGCGCAATGGTGCTCACGGGCCGAAAGGTATGTGTCTTGTGCGGGTTGCCACAGCTTTCGAGGTCCCAGAGCTTGATGGATCCCTCTGCGCCGCCCGAGATCAGGAGGCGGCCGTCGAACTTGTCAATGGCGAGGGTGCTGACGCCTGCGCCATGTGCGCGGATGTTGTGGGCGCGCTCATTGATGCCGGCTGGGTCGTGACGCGGTGCGATCTCGCCGTTGAAGCGGTGGTGCGGCGCGGGCGCAAAGGAACGGAGGAGGGAGGTGGTGAGGCTTGCGGGCGAGGTCGCGGGGATCGAGGTCACCCGTTTCGCGAGCGAAGATGCGGGCCTGCATTCATCTGGGCTTTTTGATGGATATGCGCCGAAATGGCGACGTTGTTGTGACCACGAATATCGCTGCGATATTGTTGGTTGAGATGAAGCTTGGAGGTTTCGTGGCAGTTGCCTCGACAATGATGTCACTGGCTGTGAACGGCTGCTTCAAGGGATCCAATGGCAGCCCCGCATCGTTCCTTACTCACATGAGCATTTTGGCATCCATATGAAAATTACTAAAACTTCACCGAAATATGGACATTCATTCCTATTTTTAACTGTGAACAACTCTTCCAACAGTAAAATATGTTACTTTGATTCTGTGACAAGCAAGGCCAAGAGCCAGCCTTCACAGTTTCGCGAAATCATGCTCCGCCGACAGCATAGATCTTACTTGCGTAACACATACTGCCCATCGTTACCTTGAAGCCCGGTCACCTTGGACCCGACATATCTTTATCTTTATGTACGACAACACCTCCGAGAAAACCGCCGATACATCGATGCAATGAACTCTCCAAAGAGACTTCCGGAAGGATTTACGAAGGACCAGACTCTCTCTGTGCCCGTGCGCAAACTGCCCGAGGGGACTCCGGCAGAGACTTCAGATCGTGATGGACCTCCCACATCGAGACGTCGACAAGCAACCGTGTACGATGCAGTTGCAGGTAACCTTGCCCGGCGAATCCTCTGGTCATCACGTGAATCTCACCGTGTGCAGGAAAGGTCTCGAGCAACCAGGGCCCTGGGGCTGATCTACAGGCCAAGACGATCAAGTACTCTACCAAAGAGGCAGCCCTGGCCCCAGACGAGGTCCTGTTTCGTCGCAAAGACGCCCCGAATCGATATTTTGAGCATGACATCTACCACGCACACGAGCGCCAGCTTCCCCGCGGAGGCCAAGGCGTGCTCCCCGAGAGCGATCTGCTGAAGGCCATCCACGGCTACACGAGCAAATTCTACGGCGCCAAGGAGCGCGATCCTCACGCTGCGGGCGACTGGACGGTCGACGCGCGCAGCATGGACGAGACAGCCCTCCTGGCCTTCGGCATCCTCCTCGAGGAAGCCGGCAAAGAGGTCCTCGGCCGTCGGGGCGACCTCGTCTTTACCGAGGGCGCAGACGATGCCCCAGGCCCAGCCCGAGGTGGAGATGAGGTGGCGGACCCTCGAGTCGTCGTTGGGCACCAAGACGCCGGCTTATTGAAGAGGAGGAAGGGTTCAAAGCGGAGGAAAGTAGCTGGCACGAAATACTGATGACGAGTAACCGAGTCATGGGCTGCTTGCGCGAAGGAGGAGGAGAGCGAAATGAAACCGGCTTGCACGGATCGCGATGAGACTCGAACCGGTCGGTAACCACTTAGATCCCCGTGTTGGACAATGATCGACACGATTGGGGATGAGCCCTGCACCAAAACCCTGTTGAGCAAGGAGAATTTCCAGGTCTAGTTTCTCCGATGCAACTGTCATCAACAAAGGACGATCTCGGAGGTGCTTTTACAGTATGCAGTAGGAGACAATGGAGATTCGCATCAATGGGAGCGGAGTTTCACGTCGATATGCTCCCCAGGCTTGGCGAACGCCCTCCGTCTAGCTCATCTGCCTGCGAGCTACTGTACGACGCGCCGGCCCTTCACCCTCACCGAGAAGTCTAATATCAGAAAACTTACTTTGTGAGACCTAAGCTACAGGTTACAGGCTGAGACTCCTCAGCCCTACGTAACGTCCACTTGCCCAGGAAGGGCAAAACCGTGCGATGTCAGAGCGCGCAATACGCGTACCCAAGGCCGCAACGTTCCGATACTTCAGCCACGGCCGTACACTAGCAAGCAGTACTGCACCTGGAGACCGAACAATAATAGTAAACTCGGTAAAAGCCCCCGCTCAGCTCGGATTCAATCAAGAACCCGGCGCCAAGCAAGATTGGGTCTACTGTAATACCAGTGAGACAGTCCTTCACATACGGCACGCTGAGGCGTCCGGGGCGTTGAGAAACAGATCAACAACAAGTACGGGGAAACATCGCTCGGGGAATTTCTTCTTTCGGCAGAGTTTTTTCCTCTAAAAACCACCAGGTACTACGTACTGTACTTACTACATGTTCGTAAGTTGTAACAACCTCGCGCCGAGATGCAACCGTGGGAAATCATTTCTCGGGCGATTGGAACGTCCATGCAACGACGCACGCGCACACACCCAACACCATGACATGGGCTGCGCCGCGCGGGGTTGAGTCTGTCGGGCTGATGAAGACCGAGAGAGCGACTTGGGGAATCCGAAGTCGACGAGTCGGTTGTCCTCGGGATGGAGGATCCTGCTGCTGAAGCGAAGGGATGGATACCCCTGATGCTGATGGACAACAAAGGGGCCTTCACTTTGCAAGCTTGAAGCCTGTTCCGCCGCCTTGGGTTGACAAACCATCACGCGGACAGCTGGATGATGGTGTCGACTAAATGCACGCCTTTGTACTGACGGGTCCATGATACGACTTGAAGCTGTTGAGATGGAGCCGTTCTTGAGGCATTTCCACCCACCCACTGTTCAGTTGCACAAGGAGGCTCTGTTTTGGCTGATGAGTCTCCTCCCCTTCTCGCAAACATGGGACGCAGCTAGGACCACCAGTTTCCCCAAAGTGAGGTCATCATCATCCGACGTCGTCGATGCAACGACAATGTTTGGTCTAGTGCTCACTGGCCGTTTTGCTTGCATCGTCTCTTGAGACTTGACATTGCATTAGCTGCCGAGCTAGTCGCAGCAGAAGTCCCCTTGTTGCTCGTCAAACAACAGTCGCGGTCACTGTACAGAAGGTAGGTACTTGAGTACGAATACCGGTACTGTGCTTGGTAGTATTCGTACATGCTGCGTAGCACACAGCATCTTCCGTCTCCATCACCATGACGTGTCTCGCACCCGCATCGCATCAACTCCATCGCTGCGGCGGCCGAGATGGCCATGGAGATGACCGTCGTCCCGAACGCTAGTTGAGCCACAGACACTAAATAGCCGATCCAGACCAACCAGAGAAAACAGGCCACTCGTGTCTCAGCTTGAAACTGCGGCATCTCGCAGAGGAAGAAGGGAAAATGGCTGGCAAGCAAACGGAAAGCGAGCAAGACCCCATCTGGCGCCAGAGTCTCACGCCAAATCAACACTAATGTGTGATTCACCAACCGCCCGAGTTCCTGGATCTCCCTGGATCATGTCTCCCCCGCCTCCCACCGCCACGCTACACCCTGGCCTCTTACCAAAGCCGTTGTCGTCGACGCCACGTCTTAGAGTTTCCTCCGACCGTTACAGGGACGACGGAGTGGCATCCGCGCCGGTGACGGCTGGTAGAGGCTCCCGTCCCGTCTTGCAAGCGAAACCCTATATACTATGTACGATGGTCAGGTGGTTTACGCGGATAGTCTGGTGTACGCGGATATTCATTCACCAACTTGCCATTCCAACAAGAGCGTTCGTGACACCTCAACGATCCGACCAGCCACAGTGAGACAAAGCAAACAGGGCTTTTGGGAACGTCTCGTCCTGTCTTTCAACCGGGGTAAAAGTCTCGGCGCGGCATTGGGCAAGGATCCTGGCCTGGCAGCCATCGACTCAAGTCTTCACGCGTGGCAGCACGGCCAGCTAGCCAGCCAACTGATGGAGCTTGTCAAGCTGTGAGCAGCAGCAGCAGCAGCAGCAGTAGCAACACTACCAGTTGATCACCCGCCAGAGCGCGTGTGGGAGCGGATGCAGCGGCGCTCATGGACGCATCTCGTCGCGCCTCAACTGTGCCCGTAGACGCGCCCTTCCTGCAGTGCGTTCACGACTACGGCAAGTAATGCCTCATCACATGGACCCCGTAGATGAACATGGCCAGAGGACGCGAGAAATGGTCCCATTCCGAGTTTTCCTTCACTTAAGAATGGGGAATCCTCTGGCCGTGAGCAAAGAATCTACATGTTTGCCCGTCCCCCCCACTTGCCTTGCTTCGGGCCCCTCTGGTGTGCCCCGTTATTGATGGCAATCGACCCGGCATATCACCAACAAGCACGTGTGACGGGAGGCAACAAGCAACAAGCAGCAGAGTAGCGGCGGTTGAAAGAGAGGGGGAACTTGCTTTTGCGCCGTGTCGTGGCTGGACGGGTTACAGATGCAGGCTGGCTGTCGGCGTTAATCATGCGCCCCGATCGTGAAAGAGGCAAATGCCCGTTGGTCGAGCGTGTTGCTCCGGATGGGCGACGTGTTGATGCTGTTGGAAGTCATCCCCAGTGACTTCACACGCAGGTACATACGCGGTCCATCCAGTGTGTCCGCTTTGATATGCCACACTGTGGTGCGTCGGATCCGGCCGCGCTTTGCTATCAGCTTTCTCGTCGGTGCGCTCCCGACGCAATATCAAGCTTGTTGAGGTCATATGGCCCATTCGTCGTCGGGCAGTGACGAGAAGCTACCACCAAGGTAGACTATAGTCTATGATATTGGTGGATAAAGTTGGGATAGGCTTGCTTCTTGAGCCTCGTGATCCTCGTGAGCCTCGTCGGGAGGGCTTGGCTGGCCGAAGGCTACAGGAGTGATCCCCGTCGCCGCATAACGTGATGAAAGGAATCAACTCACTTGCCCGCGCCTCACCGGTCTCAATCTCGGTAGCTGCGTGATGGGGCGTCATGTAACGCCGTTTTGGCCACGCCGTGAGATTTGACAGGGGCGTGAGATCGTGCTTTGCCAGGGATGAGCCCGGTCATTGAGGTGCGTATTGCAACTGCCTGGGCCACCGAGGAATTGCAGACCTGTCATGGATCCATAATATGGGGTGCGGCCAAGTATCGTGAATATCAACCAATGTCACGGTCACAGATATGTACCTGGTAGCCGCGCATCGTCAAAACTGGAACGATTGGCGATCCCGTGACTGTTCAGCCGTTGGGCGGATATGTCGGTGGTCCATATCTCGGGTCCACCATCAATCCATGCAATAACAGATGGTGACAGGCGGGTCTTTTCGTTTCCCGAAAATAGCGAGCATTGATGCCATGAACCCTGGAGGATCATCGTGGTTTTCCGGCCGCACTGCGCCTGCGGTTAATCCGAGCTCGGCCAACGTTGAAAGACAGCATCGGGAAATTTTGTGAGGTATACTGTACCCACAGAAGTCAACTTGACTTCAAGCTGTCTCGCATACCACACCAAGGAGGGATGTGTGAAGCTCGCAACCTGCTTTGACATGATACATAGTGACTTCTTGTTAGGAGCGCCAGACAGTGTGAATGTGCGTGTCGCAAAGCCCCGGCCTCGTGGGTTTTGACCGAAAACAATACCGAGCTAGAACCATAACCGGTTTGACAGGTCACTTACACAAGGTCTTCGTTACACAAGGTCTTCGAGACCCTGTCAATGTAACATTGCGGGATTGCGCGTTGATCCTCGGTGAACGCTTACCTACCAATTCGAAAAACAAAGACAACAGGAATAAGAAACGAAAGACATAATATCTTGCTTTCAGATTCTTTGCCACTGGTGTTTTCCAAGCGAGGAGGATCACCGGGCAAAAGGCTCGGCGGTATTGCTCGGACGTCGTCAGGGTTCTTTCGCTTATTCCTCAAAACTAGTAAAATCAGAGTTAGTTGCAAGACTCAGCCTCAAAATCCCATCGCCTTCAAGCGAAACAGATAATCTGAACCACTTCCACGGGCCTCCCAATGGAATGGTCCATGCAGTAGAGTGTCATGCTTGTCAGGGACGATAAAATATCGAAATCCGGGGGTCTTTTGAGTGATACAACATCACGGATTCTCATCCCTGTCGCTGTCGGAGCGATAGCCTTCCCAGCGGCGACTCAACCGGCTGTCGAAGCGGCACCATCTTCGAAGGATGGAAGAAGTGATGAATCCTTGCTTTTGGTTGAGATGACGAGATTGGATCCTTGTCTGGGGAAACATCCTTCGTCGTACCAAGTCCCGAAACAGGGACGAATGTAGCAGTTGCGGTACTCGCGTTGTTGGCACTAACGACCTAGCGAATGTGATGTGGCGAAGTCTTTTTTGCTGTTGACACAAAAACAAGGTTGGAGTAGTTGAGGACGTACGAATACATCCTGTGAAGGGTGTTTATGCAAAAGGGTTGCAGGGTAACGGACTATCAATCAAGTCCCTGATGCGGCATTGAAAAGCAAAGACTCGTGGAAGTGAAAAGACATGGATTCATGCGACCGCTAATGAAGGATTTTGGTTGTGTTGACTTTATCTTGCGTAGTACCGGTACACATGTTAAGCAGCGCCACCAAAACAGCGTATGGTGCGCGCGGTACGAAGTACCCAAGGTACTTGCTGAATGGCGGTTGCTAAAGACCCAAAAGGTTGTGGTAATCCTGTGAACAATCGGGCCAAGTGATTTTACCCTGTACATACAAGCTGAAATAATGAAAAGCGTAATCTGTGGTTACCGTTATCAATCAAGTGTGAACATAGTATTATGTCCTTAACTTCATAGCATCAGTGCTCATTACCGCTTGTGCACGCTGACGATCGTTTTTTCGGCTGCCATGTTGATGTCACATGGCATCCATGGCATCCATGGATCCGTGGATGGCGGGGAGCCCTGCAAGCACAATGCAGCACCTCCAGGGGTTCAAACACATGGCGAATGTGCCAGCAACATCAAGGTCATAGCGACGAGCAGCCGTTATCCCAGCGGGCAAACGGAGAGTTGAAGTGTCATTGCAGAAACAGTGCCATCGCAATGCTGAGGGAAGAAAGAAGGGACAGACCGCGTCAACCCCTTAACCCCTTTTCTTGGTTGGAGGCCACAATCGTCCGACTCGCGGAGACACCGCACTTCTTGATAGCCATAGAAGCGGTTCCAGCTCCCAAAGATCTAGGGTGGCAAATGCAAGCTGCAACATGCATGCATCGCGGCGTCCCGTCTGTCCGTTTCCCAGGGTTGCAACCGACAGCAGGGACACGGCTCCCTTGGGTTGTCTCAGGGGAGGAAAAGATTGACCACATTCGTTCGGCGGTCGACGAAAGCTGTTCCAAAAAAGGCTTTCACCTTGAGAGCACGACTCAACGTCGGCTCAAGAACGAAGCAAACTGCGCTGTCTCTCCCTTTGGCCATCGCCATCGCCGGGTTGAGGTGGCCGGTGCGGGCCGCTAATGTAGCGCCCACGCTTCTGCCACGTTGTGGCCGCAAGTCTCAGCTGGCCCGTTCGTACGGGAGCAAGTTAGAACGGCCAGTGGCCTTTTCGAAGTCTCTAAATTCTGTTGCCTAGAGAGCACGCGGGCGCAGTGCACTTTTGACCTGCCAGTTGCAGTCTCGACGATGGAGACGGGTTCGCCCCCTTCCCTTGGGCCAGTCAAGCCGTCGAAGCCTTCTAGCGTGCGTCTATCCCTCACGCGCCGGTCCGTATCCTAGCTTCCACTGTTGACTCGGGGACTGCGACCAAGAGCTGACTCGTCATTTTTGCTTTTTCTTCTAGAATCCCGCGAGGCAGCCTGCGGCCGGCAGGATATGCGACCCCTTGGTCCCAGAACCGTGTCATCGGGTGCACCACCGCATGGCTCCGGCGGGTGTGGCGGCTGATCATGTTACCACATCGGCCGTAGTGGGAATTTCGTCCAATTTGCGCGGCGACAGGTCCGCGCTTCACTGGCAAACTAGACGCCTCATCGGCGGCCGTGACGAAGAGATATGTCGAATTCAGCGTGTAAATAGGTGTCTCGGAGCACACTCCGGCCGGCACTGATACGTACTTCCCAGGGCATTGCGGTAGGCAACTGTTAGCAAGGGGCCCGCTGACCCCCTTGCCCAGTCGACACTAGACGCCTGCTAGCCATCATGCCACTAATGAAGACGCGATGGTTAGACGAGTTTCTTGCTCATTAGCGGCGACCCGAAGATCTGGAAACATGACAAGCTTCGCCAGCGGCGTCCTCGGGGGTGAGCATCCCTTACGGACGAGGAAAGCGTTGGGCCAAATTGCAGCAATCAAACGCAAATGATGCCAATAAGTGTACGCTGGAAGACCTGCTTCCGAAAGAAGCTTCTATTCCCACGCCTCCGGCGCTAGAAGCCACCGACAGCGCCAAAGAAGGCATCAAGAAGGTGCGTGGAACTCCGCCCATATCTCATTGGGGGATGAAATACAAGAAGGCTCATGCGCGGTGACGAAAGGGTCCACGATGACCTGGGAGGCTGATATAATTTAATTCATATGGCAAGCCATGGTAAACGAGAGGGCTGCCACCACGTTCGCAGAGCATGTAAGGTGTGGCGTCATTCAGAGAGTCTGCCGGGGTCGACGATGTTCTGGAGGCAGCGATATTGTTGACTTCGTATGAATCTTGTTGCGATGCAAGGCTTGCACCGGACGAGAGTGGACCGCCGAACTTGTGACACGGGTCTCCTTGACAGCCAGCTTGTCTATCTTGGTTCCACTGCTCTGATCTTCCCTTGGGGGCGGGTTTGCCGAGACCTAATGCATTGCCATAGCCGCCAAACTCACATGAGCGACCAGAGCTGCGATGTAATGCGTTGTCTGCAGAGTAACACTGCGGTGAAGGGCAGAAAAACGAGGGACCTAACCCATGTAAGCCTCCCGCGTCCACGGTACAGGGCATTTCCTTAAAAGTTGTCAAATATTGCCGTAGCAGAAGACGATATGCAGGTCTCATACCGACTTGTCATGAGACGGCGGATGCGATTGGCCATCCTTCCAGCTTGCCCTCTAAGAGGTGTTCTTTCACCGTCATTGACAATTAAAAGATCCATTACGAGATTGTTTCTTGGTACGGCTCGATACGGGTGAGCATCTCTAACCGATGACCAGACTGACAGGAAGCAGGAGGGGTTGGCAACCTAGAGCCCAGGTAGCAAGCTGATCGGTGCTCGATGTGCTGAAGTGAGACCAGGTACCACATAAACAGTACCTTGCCCATGTCGATATCAGGCACTCGGCCCGGGGATTCAAGGATTTGATTCGAGGACTTAAGGACTCAAAGACTCAGGGACTCAGGGATTCAGGGACCAAGTATGCACGTACTTTTTACATGTCCAGTACTGCATCTCGACCGCCCTCGTCATCTGCGGGGACGGAAATGGAGCCTGCGATTGGGTTCGGAGGAGGGGATGTTGGGCACGAAGATTGACAGAATGATCGGCCACCGGCGCCGTTAGCGAAGCAGGACGGGAGCCCGGAGGATACATAGTATTAGCAAATCGATCGGAGCTTTAGTGCTGCAAAGGCGACAAATGTTCGCTAAAGTGTACGTGATAGTCAAGTCGGTCAGCAATTGACTCAGCTCAGTTGATGGACCCGGGCAGGGTTGATCATGCGGCGAGTCAGAACGAGCGCAGGTTTGAGCCTTCGAGGCTGTCGATATTGTACATCTGCAGCCGTTTTGGTGGATGCTCTGGCGGCTACGGCTTTAAGATCTAATGTAGACCCTTCATGCGGCCTGTCGGACGGAGCGTCGGCTGGTGTTTCCCGACATGCACGAAATGCGTCCGTCTGCAACCCGGCCGGTAAGAAGATAGCGGGTATCGTCCGCAGGAGTCCCTTCGGCAGATCCCCCAGATGGGGTCGTTGTCTTGAGACTTTGAAGTACACCTCGAAGCAAACCTTGATAGCGTCAAGGTGTGCGTCGAGATGTGCTTCAAGTGTGGCCGTGTGGATGTGTGCCGGAGATGAGGTTATGTTCCAGAAGCCGTCAGTGCAGGGTCAATGGACTTGGCATCTCAATGGACCGCGCCTTTTCGCTAAATCTGGGCCATTTATAGCCGCGACAGTCGTCACCGAAAAATCTGGGAGATGAAGGTGCGGTGGACCTTGACAACTCTCCAAGCCACATGCTGGGTATGGGACTGATGTAGTGGGAGCCGCTCTATTCGTAGGCATATCGCCGTGGCGGGGATCCATCGTTGTCATTGCCGCATTACGAAATGGTCGTACGTGCTGGGTAGCGCACGGAAATCCACTGGTAACTTGGGTAATACAGCAACCTTTGCGAAGATCAATCGCTGAGACCCGAGATACTATCCATGTTGCAGGGAAGCAAGCTTTTTCAGGTCTCTGGGCCGGAATGAGCGGTGACGATCGAGGGAAAGCTACATGTACTCCGCCGCAAGTTCGGACGAGTCTTGTTGGTGTTGGTGTGCGGGCGACCGAGATTGTGTGGACAATAAGACCCTCTAGAGTTGTCGGTCAAGAAGCCCACAGCGGGCTAATGACTGCTATGGCGTATTGGGGCCTCCGAGAGGAAGCAACTAGCTGATAATTACACTATGTTGTGGGTGTCGACTTTCGGCCGCTGCATGACAGTGTTGTTGGACTTCCTAGAAGAGGATTGTAGTTCCATGACTTGTCCCAGGGAGGCGCGTGCGTTGATATTGATTATGAAGCATACTGTGCTCAGTACTGTACCGTCGGCCGTGGAACGCCCACGGACGCACGCACTTGAAGATCTCACACTGTCCGCTCAAACTGTCCGGTGATAGTGACGGGACTGGCGACTGGCGACCACCGTGTACCCCTGCAATCGACGATGGGGTCCGGCCGGCTGCGTAGAAGGTTGGAAGGGTTGGAAGGTTGGTAGGGTGGTGGACAGTGACCATCCTAGTCAGCTCGTCACTTGCCGAGCGAACGATTGGGCCATCACCGTGGGTTTGGCCCGCAGGAGTCTCCCAGTGTCAACGGCGTGTCAACGGCGCCCTCGTCGATCGCATCACGTCGAATCCTGTGTACTGTACCCATACCCTTCAATATACATGGGACGGCGAGCAAGGTGAGCAAGGCGAGGTCGACATCCATCCATCAAAGCCGGGCCCGTGGATCAGCACGGAGCGGGCGAGGGAAAGATGGAACAGGACCTCCATGCAATACAATGACATGCATGGATGTACTCATCGTTCATCGGCTATCGGCGATGTTTGCCGTCTAATTCCGAAGCGGTTCAGGTGCGGTTTCGTCTGTGAGGCTGACAGACTGGGCGATGTAACACGATGTGACAAAGTTGACCCAACGTCGATCCAGGAACCAACAGTTTCCGATGCGTGTTTGATGGAAGACCGGCCTTGGCAGAGGGTACATGGCTGCTAGTAGGCCGCTTTCTTTGCAGATGTGAGGCTGGCAGGGCTAGATAATCTGCCGATTGGACGACAAGGCTCGTAGCTAACGTGCAGCAAAGATGCATCGGAAGTATCAAGCTGTGTAAGGTAGCCGCTGTTGATTTTCAGGTCGGAGGTAGACGGCGGTGGGAGCAGCCGGTTCCTGAGTCGTGCTCTATGAAGTATAGTCCTTGGAGATAATTTCGAGAAGAGCACTAGCTGATGGCTCAGACCACGGAGCGGCTGAGCTGAAGTCGGCGGACTGCGGTCGAGTTAGACTGCGATAGACGACAGCAGTTGCCGCGCTGGAGTCTACAGCAGTGTCATGATTAAGTCATAAGCTCTGACTGTGCTTGCGGTGGCCACTAATTAGTGACAGGCCCTTGTTGGCATATTGGATACTAAGACGAGCCGTCAATAGCAGTTGAGCGTGTGAGTGAGTCTTCAGCCGTGAGGCGCGTTGAAGTAAGGTAACTTACCTTCAGTTGTCATGGTAGGATGATGGGACGGGTACCTGACGTTGCGCACAGTGCGCGCATGTACACACACTGTCGGATGTACCGCCCGCCTCACCTCTGGCCGTGGTCACCTGCCAGGCCTCACGTGGCACGGCGGCTCTGGGTCTGCATGGTCGGCTACGCCTGTTGTTGCTATCATCCAACTGCTATCGGAAGCTTACCCCCCTCGACAATGGATCCCGATGACGCCCTCCACGACACGACAACGGAAGCAGGTCAGCAGTGGGAGTCGCACACAACGTCCTCCGCGCGCTTTGTACCAATCATGTTACGGTAGTACGTACGTACTATGGTGCAGTACCTTGGTGCGCGCGCTACAGAGTACGGACGGAAAAGTACCTTACCTACAGCTACAGCGCCAGAGCGCTTCCTTTGTCGTCCCTTGAGAAGACCACGCGGTGGAGTCTTGGGCGGGCCCATCGAGCGCTACACGACGCCCACGGCCCTGGGCTGGCAAGCGGGTAACCCCCTCCACCACCTTTACCTCCACCTCCACCACCATCTCCCGTTCCCTGCGCGCGCCTGGGCCTTGGCCATGCTTGGCCATGCTTAGCCGTGGTGGGCGAGGGACGGAGTACGTACTTTGTTCCATACGCCGTGGTGAGGGCGTTGTTGCGCTGCTCTGCTGCTCCGCTCCCCAGCATCGCGCCGCGCTCCATCTTCCATCGCCCTGCCCGTCTGGACTTTTAGTTGCCCTCTCGAGCTGCCGTCGCCTCTGGCGCTTGTTTGTTTTTGCACCGCACCGCACTCCTCGATCTTATTTTCCCCTCAGACGCATACTCACGCCCTGATACTATACCTCAACCTCATACGATATCCGGGCTGACCTGAGTGTGGCAGAACTTAGCCGAATCCTCCCATCTCGAGGACCTTCTCCCATTGGTGCCGACTCCCTCTTCTCCTCTGCTTCCGCTACGACGTCAGGCCTGTCAGTGTCGCGACGGAACCGCGCGATATACTTCGTACGTAGTGGCCGTTGCTCTCTTACTCTTACGTACCTGAGCGCACCGGGCCCAGGCGGCTCCAGGTAGAGTGACTTCCCGCTCCAGCGGCGGGTGTGTGGTGGCAGAAAAAAAAAACGGGCGACCAGGGACCTCGCCGACACTATCCCCAGTCGTCGCCAAGCAGCCAGGTTCATTCACACCCTGGCCCTGCTAGCTCCACGAGACTGTCAACTCGGCAGGGTCGAATTCTCAATTGGCTCCCAGCAGCCTCTTGTCGGTCGCCCACCCCCGGCAGACCGTCTTTTGTGCTTGCGGCTGTCAGTGCGAGTGCCAGTGCTGCCCTCATCTCGACGTCGACATCATACCCAGACTCCATCCTAACTCGCTCGCCAAACCTGCGCCTCTCCATCTCCTCCCTCGCTCGTCGCCGCCCTCTGGACCCTCTGAACTCTCTGGACCTCTGGAAAATCGCCCTCGCTCTCGCCGTCAGTCTTGCTCACGCCGTCGCGTCGGCCCCACTGCGAAGCTTGTCGAAGCTCCGTCTCTGCCCAACTGCTGATCCTACCGCGTCCGCCGGGGCCCAAGGCTGGACTCGACTCGGCATCTTTCTCTTCCTCAACCTCCATCTTCTTGAGACGGAACGGTACTTCGTTCATGTCATCGTACCCAGTCGTTCTAGACACGCCCACACCCCCATGCTGACCTGGTCCCTCAACTGCCATTGCTAAGAGAGGGCCCAATTATCACCCGCCCCTCCAGCTCCCGTCTACCTGGAAACTGGTGTTGACTCCCCCGGTGCTTCTTGTTTCGCCTCCGCCAAAGCTTTCCATGGCCACCGCCTCTGTGTGGTCCCTGCTTCTCTCTTCGCCTCGCTCCTGATTATGTGTGCAGGTACTGTACATATATAGCATACAAGCATGGATCCAGGACTTCCCGACACCAAACGTCCGCGTCTTTCCCCGTGGTCGGCCATTACACCACAACAAGGCGTATCACTTCCACATCCTCACCCTCACCATACCCACCCGAACCAGCTTCCACCTCCGCCTCCTCCGCCGCCGCCGCCGTCGCACTCGGCTTCACACCATCCCATCCCGAGTCCATATCAACATTACCCTTCGCGATCTGTCGAACACTCTGCGCCACCGACGCCGGCATCCGTGTCTACTCCGGCGCAAACTCACCCCGACGTCGATCGTCGCCATCATGAGACAGAGTCCTATCCTCCTGCGCAAGACCACTATCGGCAACAACAGCAGCATCAACAACAGCAGCAGCAGCAACAGCAACAACAGCAGCAACATCCACAACAGCAGCAGCAACATCAGCAACAGCATCAACAGCACCCGAACTCACATCAGCCTCCACCTTCGCCGGCGCATCCTCCGTACCAACCATACGCTCCACGCGATCCCCCAATAAAGCGGGATCCTGCCGAGGACCAGCGTAGGCCAAACTCGACGGGTCATGCGCCAGACGGCCTACCGTCGACGCCGCATCCCGTCCAGTCGCCTCATTCTCACCAGCCTCCTCCAGGCCAATATTCGGATAGCCAGCCACGACACATGAACTACGATAACGGGACATCGATGCCCCCAACTCCGGGTGGCTATCGGGCTCCGAGCTTCCCCCCGCCGACTCCCATTCAGCACCAATCATCTTACGAGTCACACGGAGGGTACCAACAGCCTGGGCAGCATGAGTCGTTCTACAGCGTTTATTCCTCGAGTGTTCCTGCGAAGAAGAAGAATACGCGAGCGTCACAGGTTGGATCTACGGGCAACTCCAAACCTTAGGACACTACTAACAACATATACAGGCGTGCGACAGCTGTCGTCAACTCAAGGCAAAATGTGATGAAACGAAACCATGTAAAACGTGCAAGGAGAAAAATGTGGAGTGCAAATATAGGGACCCTGTACCAAAAGCGTATGTCTACTACTCTCTTCTACGCCGTCCTACCAAAGGCTAACTTCTATGAGAAGCACCGATAAGGCCCAGGCCGACATTCTCGATGGGCTTACAGCAGTGCAGAGCACGCTCAATTCGATGATGAACCACATTGGACGCTTTGACCAGAGACTAAACAAGATAGAAACCATGATTCCCAAAAACGCGGTCACTTTCGAGATGAAGCCGGAGCCCGTAATGGAAGAAGAGTACAAGCGTGCGCCGAGTTCGCCATATGCAGGCAATGGTGCACCGCCGAGCGAGAGCTACTATCAACATGAGGTCTCCCGCGACCATTCAAGTTCAGATCATATTCCATTACGGATGATGGCAGAAGACGAGATGGAAGTCGAACCTGGACCACCAGTTCCCCCGGGAGAGCCCGCCATTCCGATCAACCACACGACGCTAGCTGGTCTACTTCTCGAGTGGCCATCCATACGCGAGTTAACGAAACATCTCCTCGAGAGAGAAGGAATCCGATACATCAGCGAGTACCCGATCAGTCAGGAGCAAAACAGGGGTGTGCTGATAGTATATGGTCGAGGCGAGGACTCACACCTGTCACGGCACGTGCGAGAACCAACTGATCATGGGACTCTCGACATGGCCGACGATACTTCGGATATGGCTTCTCCATCGCCTGCTGCAGATTGGGGTCAGCTCGGTGGTCTCAGTCCACCCGATTTAGTCGAGTACAAAGGAGGCGTCTTAGCAAGTGACGGAAATCCCGATTTCTCAGAACAACGGGTGTGGTCGTATGTGGAGAGCTTCAAAGAAAACATCCTAAACATGCATCCTATCGTTCAGCCGAACCTTTTGGACTATTGGATCAAGCAATTTTTGGACTCTTTGCCGACTACATCACAGCCGAGATCTGCGAAGCCACAAACGTCCAAGCCGGCATTTGCAGTTGGTGGGGGGTCACAAACGCCGGAGACTACTGGCAACAAGCGGAAGCGATCGCCAGGAGGCGAGGATGCAGAAGCGCAAACTCCTGGCCCCCAGCGGGCTGGAAGACCGAATCGATCGATCCACAGTGCTCTGGTACTTACAATACTGGCTCTCGGAAAGATATGCCTACACCGAGACAACGTTCCTGATGTGGTGCATGCGGGTGAAGGGTTACCACACGGCAGTCCTATCGCTCGCAATGGTGGTATCCCGCCATCACCAAGCCAAGGCTCGCCGCCTGGCTATACAGCTCATGCAGCTCACCCAGCTCATTCACACTCGTCAGGATTTCCATCTCCGAAAGACCCGGAACGGCCCTTGCATAGCAGACGGTCATCGATCCATGGCGTTGGAGGGATTCGCTCTGGATACAGTCTTAAAAAGAATTACGAAGTGATCCCCGGCTTGGAGTACTTTGCTTATGCTACAGACATCCTCGGAAACCACACCGGAGCATATAATAACATGAAGAATGTCTACGCAAATATCTTTGCTGGTCTGTACCATGGACAACTGGGCAGACCAATGGAAAGTTTTGCATTCATCCACAAGGCCAGTCACAAGTTGCAGGTCATTATGAGACCGTGAGTTGTGACAAAGAATTTTGAAGACTTGAAGTAGATGACTGATGCTGCATCTAGGAGCTTGGACAAAATGCGGCGTCTTAAACGCAATAGCGAGTTCATCCAGGACTCAAAGTATAACCAGCTGGCTCTGACTTTCTGGACTTGTTTGCAGCTCGAGAGGTAAATCCCCGTCGAACATTCCGCGCTCAGTATCACAATAAACTTACAATTATAGTGATTTGATTGCTGAGCTGCAACTACCTCCTTCTGGACTCCTCTCGTACGAGGAGGATATGCCGCATCCGAACATGAGTCTGCTCGAAGGCTACGACCAGCGAATACTGGACAGCTACCCCGGGCAACTGTACCTGCGGACGCATTTGAATAGCATCCATCGAATGTTCTACGCACCCGAAGACCCAAGCAAGGTCGGAAAAGACAAGTTCAGGAACGTGGACGTGGTGTCCGACGCCGTTTCTGGGATGCACTGGGTGGCACCCAGCTTTGCATTCCGAGAAGACGATCTCCCAGGAGACGATATTTTGGCCGCGAGACTTCGAGCTAAATATTGGGGAGCCCAGGTCATTACGTACCGACCTTTCATCAGGCAGATTCTGCAGTTCTCGCACTCGGTGAAGAACCACCCTTCAAGCCCCAACTTCCCAACTGTAAGCTCCGAGTTCCGGCAGGATGTGATAGCTCCTGTCATCCATCCCAAGACCCGGACACACGGGGAGATTGATCGCCAAGTCGTGGAACTGGCGAAGAAGGGCATAAAGGCCTTGATTGAGAGTACGCGGGCATTTCATGGACTCGGCGACAGGCGCCCTATTATTACCAATGTCTTTGGCACAGCACATGCGTGAGTGAACCTTGCTAACACAAGCGACCTCAACCTCGACTAACGTGGATATAGGCAATGGGGAAATCTGCTAGTCCTCTCGGCTGCCTTTAAGGACCCTGTTCTCCATACATATGTGGACGAGGACCTTCTGAGGATGCTGTTCCACAGAACTATCCTGTTTTTGCGACAGTCTGCGACTGCTACGAGCTCGCTCAGAATCGACATGCATATTCTGGAAGGTCTACAGAGGGACCTCTTCTCGATCCCGGATAAGCGAGCAAACTCCAGCTTCTCGAGCGGCAACAGCATCCAGGGGCATCATACACCTCGATCAACGCCGATGGGGGCGCCGCCACATATGCCTCACCCGATGAACGACCACATGCTCCCATCGCCCATCCCTCACTATTTACAGTAATGGGGGAAAAAATCGACGTCGATAGGCATGCCATGGGCTGATGGTGGCGTTGAGCACTTTATTTTTAGTATCTATTCATCTTTGAAACCGGCGTTTGGGCACCTGCTACAATACAAAGCTGAGTTCTGATGCCTCATTTTCAGCAAAACAACGGAGAGCCAAGTGGCTTGTGGATAGGCGACATTTCACAAACAAGACATATCCGGCCCTAGCAAGCCAGACTACGTGGCCGGATATTGTACTATCAGCGACGGCGCGCGTGGCAAAAAGACGTTTCCCCCTCGGGTGCGAACCCATGACTCGATTATCGCGCTCCTGCATATACAGCGTTTCCGAAGGGCCACGGCCCCTTGGTGTTACGAGTGTTTCTTTTTCCTTCTTTCGTTTTAACTAGCATCGCGTGGTTTGGATTTCTGGTTTCGCAGCGCAACTATTTGAGCAAGCTGGTCGTCGATTTTTACTGTACCTTCCGGAGGGACATGGAGGAGATACCACTACGACTTACTTTACCCCTTGCGTGGTCGGTGGGCAGACTTTTTTTGGAATATTTCAGGAGGATGGGACACTTGGGTAGGCTCACAGCGATTTATTTTATTTACCCCGACTTAGACTCACGGACGAGCTAGACCTCAGAGAGAATTGAGACATTATTGGATGGTGCACGAACTCCACCTAGTTTGCATGTTTAGATGGCTGAAGGAAGCGTACTTGTCACATTTTGGCAACGGCTTTACCCCTGGTTTCACGATAGCTAAGCCCCCCAGAATGTAGCCATATCAATCATACTGTAACATCGCTCACTTCCCGCCTCACAGACTCCAAAACCCTGTATTTACATCCCTACAACCCTTCCCGTGTGTTTCCACCCCCACCGCACCTCAAAAGTGCTGCCGGCCCTCCCATTCCTGTTCTTCCTAGCCAAAACCTCCATATCACACCAGTCCTTTCCTTCTAGAACAGATGCCCCCTTTCACACCTCGGCGACGCCGCACATGCGCCCCCTCGGCTCCGCGGGCTGGGGTGCATGTTTAGCTCGGGTGTGGGAGCGGATGGTGAGTGAGGCGGACGGATGGGCTGTAGTTTATTGAGGGGGTTGCTCTCACTACCTGGGATCGATGAATTTAAATCTAATAAAGGGCGGTTAGTTGGGTTATTAGTCGAGGAATCAGTTTTCCGATCGGATAAGGGTGGCTGTTCAAGGGGGATGGCTGGCGGGGGCGATCGCTCTGGGATACGACTACAACCATGGCGTGCATTAGATCTACTACAAAGTCGAACAAGGAGCAATAGACGTCACATAATACGACGATCAAATGCAATAAACACGTAAAGTCTCATTATATCAAGACCATCTCATCAGTCATTCTGCGATACCACGCCCTGTCCAATAGCCACACACGGCCTCCACCGTCCATCGATCGATCGATAGACAGATAGATACATGGATAGCACCAATCCCTCAAGCCCAAACCTTGAAGAACTTTTCGTCAAACTGCTCCTGCAACAGCATAAATGCCTTGAGCACCTTCATCAGTCCACGCTCCGTCTGGGCCGTGTTCGTAGCGGCAACGCTGGGCGCCTCAGACTCAGCCTCGGACTCAGAAGCCACGCTAGAGGCGGCGTCGCTCTCGTCGTCGTCCCAGCTGTCGACCACAACCTTCTTCTTGGTCTTGACCGGGGCCTTGGTGACGGTCGCGGCGGCCGCCTTGGGCGCGTCGGGCACGTCGGCCGCGGCCGCATCGTCTTCCTCGTCGTCGCTGCCATCACTGTCGTCGTCCTGGCCGTCGTCGTCGCTAACGAAGCTCTTAAGGCTGCTGACGATAGTCTTGAGCGTCGAGGAGAAGTCCTTGAGGTGGAACCACACTTCGCCTCCCTTGATACCGTTGTCACGGACCAGGACCTCCATGCTACCGTGCTTGAAGAAGTCGTAGATGTAGGCGTTGAAGTCCATGTCCGAGTCATGGGGGCGAATAGGAAGGTATGGAACCTCAGACTCCTCCAGGAATACACCTCCTCGCACCGTAGAGCACAGCTCGTGTATCGACTCGAACTCATCGTCGAATCCTGACAGAGCCACGAAGGGAGATCGAATGGATGTGGCCTTTTCGCCGAGGAACCCTCCGCGAGCCTCACCTTGTCGTCCCACAGCCGTCTTCGTCAATGGAAGGGTCTGATCGGGCTTGTCGTCCAGGTACTGGCTGACGTATGAAGAGACGTATGACTTGAAGATGGAGAGCGTGTCGCGGTTGTGCTCGCCAAGCTTCTTCTCCGCACCCTGCGGTAGAGGAGGAAGATAGACGATCGAAGCGGACCTATGGACGCTGTCGGTGAACCGTTTGCTTCGTCGGACGGGGATCCGATTGAACAAGTGGCAAAGCACAAGCAGGATCTCCAGAAGAACCTTCTCCGGAGTCTTGTCGATGTCGGCACAGAGCTCGTGGAAGTATCCAGTCCTCAAAAGAGAATGGAAGGCAAACACCGAGTTCTCTGTGAAGTATAGGTGGCCAACCAGTCCAGCAAAGTTCAGGGGTGCTCCCTCCGCAGACAAGAGGTTCTGCCTTCTGAGGTACTCGATAGAGAAGCGTAGGTGATGGTTGACAGAGGTTCCTGAATCAGGTCCTCCTAGGTACAATCTAGGCTGCGAGAGCAGCGCCTTGACGGCATCCGCTGCAAAGCCCGAGTTCTTGGTGCCGTGCAGGAGTCCAAGCAAACGGAGGACTAGAGTGGCGGAGACGGGGAACTGCCCCTTCAGAGCAGGCAGTCGAGACGACATGATCTCGTGAACGCGGTCTCGGGCAATGCCGTTGAACACCACGTTACCGAGCAAGTCGAAACCACGACGACCAGCACGACCAGAAGCCTGGCGATAGTTCTGCGACGTGAGGAAGACAGAGTCACCCGTGAAAATGACTGTTTTACAGGGCATGTTGACACCCAAGGCAAGAGTTCCGGTGGCGACAACGAACCTGAGGTATCCTCTTCGGAACAAGATCTCAACACTATGCAAATGTTAGCACTGTCTACCGTCGTCGGTATCATTCATGAGTGGGAGACATACATTTGGCGGTATCGTCTGTTCAATCCGGCGTGATGGACACCAATACCTCTCAGGAGGCCGTCGATAAGCCACTGTGGCACGTTGTGCCATTTCAAAGTCCTCACCATGACGTCGAAATCGCTCCTCTGAAGCTTGGATGCATCGGCGAAACTGTAAGGATCCAGCGGAGCATCAGGATCGAAGCTCTCCCACGAGCTGACGTCTGCGCTGCCTTCCTCACGGGCAAGCTCCAGCTTGGAGCCTGCGCCCTCGTCGTTCTTGGAGTCCTTGCCACGGGAAGACACCTTGGCATCACGAGCTTCCTTGAGCTTCTTCCACTGCTCGAACCTCTGGACCTTGCTCTGCCAGCTAGAATCACCATCCTTCCACTCATTCTCGGTCGCCTCTAATCGAGCAAGGATGACCTTCACGGCCTTCTCGCACTCCAGTCGGTCGTAGTTGAAGGCAATTGCGGGTAGAGCGTCCTGGCTGTGGAGCTCATACGCTAGGGAGAACAAGTTGTCGATGTGGTCAACCTCGTGCACCTTAGGCGTTTCTCCGTTGCCGGAAAGGGGCTGCTGAGGCGCCGTGTCCAGTATGGACTGAAGCTTTGAGAACGGAGAGTCGGGTATCTCCATTGCCTTACGTAGCTTATCCTTGAGGCGCTTCTCCCATGCCATGATGTCTGATTTGGAAATGACTTCCGGTAGGGCTCGCGCTGGGTCCAGGGCGTCCTCCTTGCTGAGAAGCGTAGAGGGAAATGTCTTATCCATCTTCTCCCATAGAGTAAAGCAATCTCTAGCTTCGAGACTCACGTCATCCAGAGCTGCACGATTTCTATAACTGTTTTAGCTCGTAATTCATCTGTCAAGAATCGAGATTCACTTACCGGTCCTTGAGGGCAACAACCGGATGCACAAACTTGAAGTTGGGGCTGAGAACGTTGCCTTCGTCCAAACCGGGTACTGGCAATCGGGGTGCTTTCTGAAGCCCCTTGAACGCAAACTGCTCAGGCGCGTCGTAGACGAACTTGCGCAAGTCAGAGTATCGCACGCCGTGGACAATCATCTTCATCTTGTAGCCCTTCTGGGATTGCGACAAAGCCAGCCAATCTCGGAACTCGTTGGGGTTTCCTACTGTCGCAGAAAGCGCAATGACGGGGCACGGCGCAAGGAGCAGCAGCTGTTCCCAGATGACACCATCGTCGGCCTGGCCAATACAGTGGACTTCATCGAAGATGATCCTTTTGACGCGACGCGACCAAGAAGTCGGCGTGCTGGCGTTCGCGGGATCCAGCAGCATGATCTGCAGCACGTGAGGGACTGTAACCAGAATTTGGCATCCGTTGGGGTTGTTGATCTTGTAGTCTCCTGTGTTAGTAGCCCAGACAGACTTGCCGACCTTTCCGCGGTACGATTTCGAGAATCGTGCTTCGATTTCTGCAGCGATCTGATTGACAAGCGCCTTTGTAGGCGCCACGTAAACTAGAACAGCATCATCGCTTTCCTCGAGGACCTTCTTCATGGCATAGAAGGAGATGAACGTCTTTCCGGCGGAGGTAGGGGCCACAACCAAGATACTCTCATTATTAGTGTCGATCGAGTCGAGCACGTTCCGTTGCCAGGCATCTGGCTCGAAGGGTACTCGGGAATCGGGCTGAGAATCGAAGCGTCGATCCATATAAGGACCTCCATGCTCGAGCTGAAGGGTACGATAGTCGGGAACAAGCTTCGCCGCGTGCCGGGCTGCTTTAGGGTCGATGGTGAAGGGCAACCCACGGGCTGGTTCTTCAGCATTGACTTCAAAGTTGGGCATCCGAAGGGCGGTTGTGATTCCCTGCACTGCTTTCGCGATGTCGGGGGTGCAAGTGTCAGACTTGGAAATCTCTCGAAGCCAATGCCACATCATGGCGACCAAGTACAAGCCTATATCAAGGTCAATGTTGAATTCCAAAGCATGTTTAGAGCTTTTGGTACCCACCTTGAGGAGAACTCTTGTCCAGGCCCTCTCTGGTCGTGACCCAAATTCTTCCAAGCACATGGCACAGGTAGAGACCAATCTCGGGTCCAAGTGTTCGGTAGTCTTCTTTGGAACGAGTGTTCAAGAGCTTGTCTCCCTTGAGATATCGGCTCACCAAGCTGGGGTCCTTCTCAAATTCGGTGCATTTTTCAGCCCAGAATCGAACGACATCGTCGCGCTTTGAGCGGGCCTTTCGGTCCTGAACCTCTTGAACAGCCTTGAGAGCACTCTCCTTACCACCCTTCTTGATACCCTTCTTGCCGCCCTTTTGCTTGACTTCCTTTTCAGGAACTGCTTTCGAAGCCGGGCGGATGGGTTTGAAGGTCTGCGATGAACCCACCACAATGGTCTCGCGGTCGAGGATCTTGCCGCGAGCGTTGCTGAGACTGGCAGCGTACGAGATGATGTCGGCCATTTGTCTTTGGTGACGTCTTCGAGCCTTGAAGTCTAGCTTCTCGGCAGGCTTCTTCCACGCAATGACGGGTTTGTTTATCTTCCAATGTTGCAAGTCTTCAAAAATGCTCTTGGCGACGGGATCGATCGTCTCCTCGGCTTTATCCACCTGGACTGCCTTGAGGTATTCATTGAAGACTGGATGATCAAAGGCGAGGACGGCGGGCTTCTTGACGGTAGTCTGTGATTTGAGGGGTTTCTGTGTGGTTTTTTCGGAAGTGACGTTGAAGTCGTCCTCGGACAGCTTTTCCCTCTCATCGATAATTTCTTCCCAAAGCTCACGAGCTCCCTCAGCAATGTCTTCCGGGAAGGGCTTTTCAGCCCTGACTTTCTCGAGAAGTGCGTGGAAAACGCGTCCATCGACGAGATCATAAAGGTCCCAATCCCGGTCGTCCTCAAGAAGCTGGACCGAAGCGTCATCACTGCTTTGCAGCAGAGCTTGTGCGATCTCGGAGAACTGACGAAGGAAAGTCTTGTCCTCACCAGCCGTCTCGGGGTCACTCGCGAGTGTGCTCTCAATCTGTCGCTCCTGGAGGCTGCAGACCTTGAGGGCTGATGTGTGCAAAAGCAAAGCGTGGAGTCGTTCAAGTACTTCGTCATCGACATCGTCCTCTTGTTGCTCGAGGATAGCATGGGAGAAGGTGACGGTGATCCATTCCCTCAATGATAGGTCAGTGTTTTTAGTGTCGTAGTGGCCGATCTTGGCGATTGTCGCCTTCAACGCGGGCGAAGTCTCGTGTGAAGTGCCATTTTGTCCGTCAAAGTCGAGAGCTGGGAGCGAGCCGGTAGCTCCACTCAGCATGGCAACGAAGACCTAGAGACGGTAAGCAGAGGTTTTGGAAGGTGGGATTTGATGGTATGAAGCTGTACCTTTGAACTCTTCCATGTCATGGAGTTGATGATGGCAACATTGTTTCCGCCATCAACGCACTTCCAAATCAGGTGGCGCAGTTGCACCATATGAGGGCCATCGTCGTCACCCTCTCCCTCGTGGCAGAGGACGAAGTGGATGGCATAGTCGGACAGATATTTCTGGCAGGCCTCGCTCTCGTAAGAATCGAACTCGAGGACCTGGGAATCGTCGACTGCCCTCTCGAGATGGCGGATAATAATTGTACGTGCGAGGTAGTACTTGTAAGCATCCTCGTCTGCAGTGCCGGTCGGGACGCACACGTCTCTGAGGTCGCGGAAGAAGGCGATATCAAAGTTGCAGCCCCGCTTCTGTAGGTTGTTCAAGAAGTCTTCAACGGCATAAACAGCGTGCAGGAGTTGGAAGCCATCTGTAGGAGGGAGGGTTAAGTTAGCTGTTGTCGTCGTCGTCGTCTTCTACGACCGTTCACCTCCATCTGCCACCAGCTTCCACCGTGAACAGACTGTCTCCTCCCGGGCCAGTGGATATACGGATGAAACATACTGTGAAAGTCAACCTTGGACTGCGCCAGGCAGTGGCGAATCAAGGACTCGCCGTGCACCAGGAACGGCTCGCCACCTGCAAAGTCTCCGACGATGTCGACGGTGAGGGTTCGCTGCGTCGAGTACCACGCAAGGACATCCTCAGCCGGGCCCGTCTTGACAGAACCCATGAGCAGCGGAAGATGCGAGCGTGTTGATAACCTGAAGTTACCTTTGGCGTATACGGTATTGGATGGATGGATGGATGGAGGGGTAGGTTAGTACTTGGTACCAAGTACTAAGTGCTAAGCTTCTTCGATGGAGGGGTCGAAGATGGAGGGTCCGAGGGGTAGGTACCGCAGGGAGGGTAAGTTGAGGGGTCGAGAGTCTCGTGACTCGTCGGTCGGTCGGTTGAGCTGGAGGGGTTCAGAGTTGGGATAAACTGAAGAAATCCCCAAAATTTGAATGATGAGGGAGCAAGAAATCGCGGGTTGGAAGGGAACCTGGAACGAACAGCTGGGAAACCTGCCCGGGAACCTGCCCACTGCTGGCAATATTCGGGCGTACGTACTAGCAGCAAGCACCATGATTCACTGCAGCCGCCGCCCGAACGGCCTGAGGCGTGAGGCTTGTTGAGCCTCGAGGCCCACCAAAAATATGCACTGCCTGTGATATCCCCTCGGATACATGGACGACGCAAGGCGGGCAGGTAAATATACGTAAAAGACCGTTGCCGTTGTCGTTGCCGTTGCTGCTGCCGCTATCTTACTTCCCAAATGGTAATGGGCGGCTCCATCATCAACATGAACTGACTGAAATGCCAACACCAATTTAATCGACGGCATTTATTGGAATACGAGTGGATTTAACCACGGAAACGCTTCCTTTGTGCTGGACTGTTAGGGCTGCGCTGTGTGCGCCACGTATCGACGTCTAATCCTCGAGATTACGGCAACTGTTCCGTGGTTTTGATGAGTCGAATATGAATCAAAACCAGAGATAATACTAGAGAGTCGTTTTCTCAAGCCATGGATACAATACTTCTCTTTCTGGAGCTCCAAATTTCTTTACAAAATGCGTCCTTTTTGTTCTCAACTACATCTTAGCTTCCTTCTACTCCACTTATTCATCTGCGGATATCACATCACACGAAACACAGCAAGCATGTCTACCAAGCAGTCTAACTAGGTCCCATCTTTGCAAATGTTCCATTTTGAGAATTCTACCTTAAGGTACAGGTAGATCTAATTCAAGTAGGTGGTACTATGTATGTCCATCCACGGATCCCTCAATGACGTACTACAGGCTGCCATTTGACAAGCCTGATATCACAGTAACTTCAACCAGAAGACGACACACCCTCTCTATCCTCTCTCTCTCTGTGTGTGTGTGTGTGCCTGCCTGTCTCTCTCTTTAGCTCTCCCCTTTACTTCCGCTTCTTTTCTTCCTTTCCCCTCTTTGATCCGCCTAAACGCCTGCGCAATGCAAAAGAACCCATCCGCGAGATATACAAGTCTTCAGAAAACCCTTCCATTCCTCCCCTAAAAGCACCGTATCTTCACTCTCATAGCGTTCCCACCATTAGACTCTCCAACATACCCCCCGTCTGGCAGGCCACCTGGGCGCTCTCCACCTCGAGCTTCACCCGCCGGTGCAGCGTCCGGAAACCTTCGTGAAGTTCCGCCGAGCCGCCGACAAACTCAGCATATAAGTCCAGGAGGTGTAGCCCAACCTCGACGCATACGCTGACGTATCTGGGGTCGCATATATGCCCGCAGACCCATTTCAGGATCGGCTGCACGCTGACCTCGTCACGAGATTCCAGGGCCTCATGCAGTGCGCTGCGGTGGCGTAGCGCCAGGAGCAGAGTCAGGACGTTGAGGGGGGAGTGTTCGGGCGATTGCTTGTCGAGTACCAGGTCCAGAGCAGGCCCATATCGAGCGTGCCGCAGAAGTCCCTGCCATGGCCGTTCCTTCTTTTTAAACGTCCGTGCCTCGTTCGCGATCACCACGTCGGGGCCCTCGCCAACTAGGTCTAGGCGCTTCGCGGCTGCGACCCTACGCTTGCGCTTCATCTTCTTGGCGTCGTGTGAATCGATGTCCCCGGCCAGGAGCGCAGCCATCTCCTTCTCGCGCTCAGCCTCCCGGCCGGCTTCTAGACCAGTCAGGCGAGTTCGGATGCTTAGCACGCCGGATTGCATGCCCACTGCGAGATGGCGATCCATCGAGTCGGCGTCATCACTGGAGGGGATGACCTTAACGGACAGCACGGGAGATTGATATTTGGTGCTGGCAACGACGTTCCAGCCGGTGGTCTCGAAGACCTTAACATGGCCCTCCAATCCAGCACTGACTAGTCGTCGGCCATTGGAGCCCAGGCTGAGTGATGTGACAGTCTTCTGATGGTTGGTAATCATGTGGAGAGGTCGAGCTGCAACGAGGTCGAGAACGCTGATAGAGTTATCGGCAGCCGCCAAGATTGTGGTACCCGAAGGCATGGAAAGCACATCCTCGACAGGCGCCGCGTGCTTGAATGTCATAACAGCACTATTGCTCCCTGTCCTAGGATCCCAAAGCTTCACGGTCGAATCGTAACTCCCTGACACAATCATATTCGACATGGTTCCGGGCATGAAGGTGGCGCATCGCACGTAATCCCCGTGGCCCACGAATGTCTTCACCGGTTCATTGCTCGGCAGGTCCCACAGCCGAAGGGTCTTATCGTCACTTGTGCTCAGCAGCATCGTAAGATCCGTGGGCGAGAACTTAGTCGTCCAGACGGGCTGCTTGTGTGTGGTCCATGTCTTGAGAATGGCCCTCGAGTTGACGTCGAAGACCTGAATCTTGCCGGTGTCGTCACCGGCGACCAGGACGCGGCCGTCCCTGCGGATCTCGCCACTGCGCGCAACATCGCCGAAGCGCGTAATGGTCTTGACGAGCTTCCGGGTGCGATTTGAGTAGATCTGCACACGCGTGCCGGTTGTGACAGCGAAGGAGTCGCTGTTGGAGGAGATGTGGACGACGGGGTACGTGGTGGGCGAGGGGATCAGGAGCTGGTTCTTGAAGGACTTCCAGTAGCGCTGCTCCGCGGTGACCGGCGACGGGCCCGAGGGCAGCTTGAGCTGTGCGAGAGGGCCCACCTGAGCAGCCATTGTTCGTGATCGTGGTCGTGATAGTGCTGTGGTGGTTTCGGTCGGGATGTCGATGCTAGTGCCTGCGCTGTGCTGTGATATTTTTTTTCTGCGATAAGAAATTCTTGGCTGGGGAGCGGAACTCAACCGCGGGGTATCGCGCTTCTGCAATGGGCCAAGTGCGGCTTTCTTCCGCGTACTGTGTGAGAAGCCGTAGACAACCTTAAGTGAATATGGAAATCAGAAACTGAGAAGCAATTACATCCTTGTTATGACAGTATAAACAGTCTATAGTAATGCGCGTACGGGTCATTGTACCTCGTTACAGATTCCAGTCAAATACAGTCTAGTTTCGTTTGTAAAAGGACGCCATCCTATCCGTCCATGCCGTATACCTGTACCAAACGCCGTTCCAACCAAACCCCTCGAAAACCGTGTATAATGTACATTTCTTATCGCATCGCGTCTCGTATATTTCGTTCCTCCAGCCTTCAGTACCCGCCCCTTTCCTTTCGTCGGGACCTACCTGACCCAATGTCAATTCTTTGCATCTCCTCCAGCAACGCCAGCTCGTTGGAACCGCCAATTGCGCCGCTCATTATCGGGAGTGGGATCTTGGCTGGGATAGGGGGCCCAGAACCATACGGCGCACGGTTCTCGTTCTGATGGTCCCAGGTGCTTGCCCGAGGGAGGCTTCGACTTGGCGTATAAGGGCTCTGTCTATCTTGATAGTTGTCTGGTGATATGGGTCCTAGAGGACTCGAAGCCGCGGGAGAGGTCCCCGCAGAAACGCGACTGGTTCTCTTCTGCAGACGATTGCGGCCCGCCGGAGGAGTGCGAGGGTTCTCGGGAGGTACGTAGGACTGCAAGGAAAGAGAGGTTGAATGTGGCCGGCTGTTGCGGGGGGCCCTTCGCGTGCTTGGAGGCATTGGCTGAGCGCCAGATAGAGATGGCCGTGACCGGGGCTCTGGCGACGGCTGTTTGTTCTTGGGTTCGGGTTCCGGCGCCCAAGTATCCATGGGGAGATGATCTGAAGGGTCAATTTCTCGTCCGTCGTAATCGAGGATTTTCTTGTCTTCGTCCACGTAGTCTGGGGGCGATACCCCATTCTTGGTCGACACGAGGCTGGTGTTCAGATCGTTATAGGAGTCGGGTCCAAAGGGGACACCCGACAGCCTCCGGGTTTCCGACGGAGGCGGCGCAGGACTGACAGACTTTCGCCGTATAGTATGCTGCGGGTTGGGGCTTGTGCTGGTGCGTACGTTGGGAGAAACGGCACGAGTGTCTTCAGCTGGTTGCTCAGACCCATTGTTGTATGTAATGGCCCGTCGGTCATATGATCGAGGTGCATAACCTTGAGGGGAGCTACCTTGTCCGTGCCCATAGGATTGGTAGGAGTCGGTCCTCTCACGGCCCCTGGTTGGCGTCGTTACCATCTGTGTGCTATATCTTTGCTCGTGCCGACGATCTTCGTAGATTCGCTCCGATGTTTCCTGGGATAGACTCGGATCTAATCCAGGAATGAGGGATGGTGGCAAAGCCGGCATTGTGTAGTTGGGCGAGCTTTGTATGCGTGCTGCGTCTAGCTCTGCTTGGTGGCCTGAGTTCTGGCTCTGTGAGTGGTAGCCCGGGCTACGAGAATAGTCCCGAGCACTCAGGGGTGACACAGCAACTTGGTACGGGTTGTGCTCCTGGTATCCATACTGAACCTGGGAAGGCGAAGGGTCGTCCCGATAAGGAGAGGCGCCGGGAGATCGACTGAGACTCAGCGGAGCTGGGCTTGAAGCTTGATCGTAGGATACTTGGTCGTATGCGATCTGGTCAGCATGTGACTTCCTCTGCCCGCTGTTCCTAAAGGTGTTCGGATGTTGAGCTGGTGTCTCAGGCGCATCCTCGACCGTAGGCTGCATGGAGCGGTGGTGGGGATCGTAAGATTGATCATATGAGTGATGCCTTGGTGGCGAAGGCTCGTAGCTCATCCCACTCGGAGGCTGATGGGGGTTCTGGCTAGGGGGAGCCGAGTCGTATCCGCGGAACGTTGGCCGGCCGGGATAAGAAGGCATCGAGTGCCTGTGAGCTTCATTCCTCAGTACGTCGTGCCTCATGAGTTGGGATGACTTCAAGGGCGACACATCGTGAGCATTCCTAGGCACAAGCTCCTGGCCTCCGCTGTTGTGTCTGCTTCGATGTGCCGGGGGTGGCGGTGGACGATCGCCTTCGGTCGGGGGATATTGTCTGGGGTCATCCATGGGCGCAGCCTCGTACGCTTCTGGAAGAGATGAGTAAGATGCCCCTCGAGAGTCCATCTGCTCGTGTTGATGCTGGGAGAACTGAGAACTAGAGTCCCGTTCTTCGGGGTGGCGCGGGGAGAGCTCATAAGGGTCCATTGACCGTCGGGGTTGGCGTGGTCCTTCTGCACGCGGTGGGGTGGCATACTCTTGTGACTGGCCTGCATGGGTCGATGGGGATTGGTAGTCAGGAACATGGTTTCGCGATGCATGTGGAGGAGGCGTGTTATACTCGACAGCTTGCAGTGGCGACTGGCTGGGAATGAATGGTGGGTGCGAAGACTGCTTCGAATGTGCTCGGGGGCCCATATGCTGATCCGGAGTTGAAGGAGCAGAGGCTGGGGGGGCGGGAGGAGCCTCGCCAGTAACGGGATCAATAGGAAGTGGTCGTCTCTTGACAGGCGTCCTCTGTTTCACAGAGCCATTGTCGAGCTCCGTTGGAGAAGCTTGCCTCGTTTTCGTAGCCAAGGGCTTCTCTGGCTTGGGACGCGAATCGTAGAAAGTGATCTCAATCCTTATCTCACCCGCGTATTTTCCCCTACACGTTAGACCCTGCCAGATGTCTCTCTGGCCACCTCCGGAAACGATGATGCCTCTGAGATCGATCCATGATTCCCCAATCAGATCAGTCCTCTTGTCGTCTGTAAATATCGAGACCTTGAGTTGGTAGTAGTCAGGGGAGTCGTGAACAGTAAATCGCAGTTCCTGGTCCCTAATATGGAGTCAGCTCGGCCTTCGCAAGGTCAACACAGCTATGAAAGAGAAGCTTACCATTTCGGCGTCTGTCCACCACGGATGTCTGTGGTAGTCTTCTTGGCCTCCTTTCCTAGCCTGGCGGCGCAGTAGGGATCCTGCTTGCCAATGGTCTTGCGATTCGGTAGGTTCTTGGCTCGGTCGACGATGGCGACGAGGGTTCCAATCTCTGGGCCATCGACCGACATGGCGGCGAAGATACCAGCGGTATGGGCGCCATTGAGAGGGTGCGCCTGGGCCTTGGCCTTGATGGCTGCCATGACAGCGGGAGCTGGAGGGAGCTCTTGCAACCTCGAGGAGGAGTCTCGAGTAGGAGTCTCGTCGCTCGAAGAGGAATCTCGAAGAGGAATCTCGAAGAGGGGCTGTTGACGAAAGGTCAGGGGTGGATGCTTGAGTGTTGTTTACATCGGCAGTGGGTGTGCCCCGGCGGGTTTCCAGCGGTTGGCGTGTACGAAACGAATATCGGTTGCTGAAGAATCAAGATAAGAAAGGAAATGCGGCACACAGTAATTGCAACAGTGAGCAGAAACGAAGAGACAGGAAGAAAACGCCTCCTGGATGAAGAGACGGGCCGGTAAGTTGAGTTTCGAGGTTGAAGGTTAATGGTTGAATGGATGGGATGTGAACAAGGCGGCGCGGCATGGACGCGGTAGCGTTGTATAGCCCGCCAAGCTTGCGCGTGGTTGGGCCCGAAAGCGGTAACATTCTGAATCCAGTGGGAGGCTGGGGGCTGAAAAGAGGGAGGCTGGTGCGCTGCGGCAAGGGTCTTTGCGGGCCACAGGCTTAGGTTGCTCTCCAGTGGTTTGAGTGCCTGGAGGTTTATTACAGGGTGTCTTGCAGGGTGCCCCTTGCGCTCCTTGGCCCAAGAGCCGCCCGCCAGCTGGTACCGACATGGACGCAGTATTAGCAGCTGGAGCACCTCGCCATTGATCGAAATAGGCATTGCATAAGCTTAATTCATCCTCACAACCGGCAAGGTAGATTGAAACCGTCACGATCATAACATTCAGAAGAGATGACCTAAATCTTGCAGTATTAGGTCCATGTATTCGTACGTGTATGTAGAGGCGCGGCATCCAGGTACGGGTAGTTCCACATAGAGGTTAGCTCTGATTATTCGTACTAAGGCAGGCCGGCACAGGTACGAAGTACAGGCTGCATCGCGGGTTCAATCCAAACGGATCCATGGATCTTGTTTCACAGCCACCATAGGGCGAATCCCGAGTCCTCGGACTGACGATTGCCAAGCCGTGGGCTGACGTTGCCTTTGCCGTTCGCGTTTGCGATCCTTTACGAGAAGGTGGCTGGCCGCGTATCCCTCCAAGACTTGAAGAACTCGAATGGCCAACCATGCACGATCTCGATTGATTTCTCCGGGGCCAAACTATGCTGTATCCCTGCTGTTTGTTGTTCGTAGTTTTGTTGACGACAGGGGGGCTCGTGCTGTTCCGGCCTGTCCGTCTGACAATAGCGAGGAGCAGCATGATGATCTTGAGAGCACCATCACAAGGAAAGGGACAATGGCTTTCTCCTAATCACGGACGCTAAGCGGTAGTCGGATTTTATGCCTCAGTCTATTGTCCACGTTGCCAGAGAAACGGCGGCAAAACACCACTATTAGTCCATTCATACCAGCAATGTGGTTCATACGTCATAACGTGTTCTGCTACAAAGTTCGCAGGTTAAAGTTGGAGGGAGGATGAGACACGGCTTATGTCTCACACAGATGGTGGCTTGCACTAATCAGACGAAAACCAGATGGGAACGAGGTGAGAACCGACTAGGAACAAGGTGTGTGCGGGTTGAGTGGAGGGTGGAGGTTGTGAAAGTTCAACACGAGATGGCCTCCAGTTATCCAGAAACAAAACGGCACCGCTTACGTGTAGTCTCTGAGACGACGTTTTTGTCCAATTCCTCAATGTTTTCCGTTTGGCACTACCAATCACAGCTTACAGCGAGCAATGCTGCAAGGTCCTCTAGATACCTCTTGTCCTCCTCGTCAAACCCGTTCAAAACGGCGCAATCAATATCAATGATAGCAACCAACTTCTTCCCGCTCTCGCCAGGTTGCTCGACCAAGATTGGCACCACAATCTCACTTTTGCTATCCCCATCGCAGGCAATGTGCCCCGGGAACTTGTCCACGTCCCCTACAAGCTGCGTCTTCTGCGACTGTGCCGCGGCGCCGCACACTCCTCTCCCGAACTCGATCGTTTGGCAGGCCACTTTCCCCTGGAACGGTCCTAGTATAAGTTGAGGAGTTTCCGACGATTTATTCAGCGTGTAGAACCCTATGATAAGCAACTTAGTTCTAATATCTATGGACACAGCCAAGGAGAGTGAGTTGAGCGGAGAGCATCATCCATGGATAGCGTACCTGCCCAGTTCACCTCGTTGCTTGGGGCATCTAGAGACTTGTAGGCGTGCCATAAGAGGGCGGCCACGTTGGCGAGGTTACTTTAGGTGATTCAGCATATGTTCTATGCTCCTCATGTTTCAGGACACATTGAAAGCTCCGACTTACCAGACCTATGAAGATGAGTCAACCAGAACGTGAGTGTCAATCGTATCGGGCTGCAGAGGTTGGAGAGGGTATGTGGCTAACCCAGTTGCGTTGGCCTACGAACAGACCCTCGGCCTGCATGAGGACTTGTTCGTAAGCATCCTGCTTTGTGACGCCTGCGGCGAAGTTGGACGCGTCGGCGTGAACCTAGACGTGGGTGATGAGCTCGGCGATTACTACATGGAGATAGGTACTTGTACCAAGTATCTCATGCATCAAAGGGACGTGCAATTGGAAGGCTGGGAAATCAATCAACTTGGGAGCAAAGAACATACCATTGTGACTTCTCGGATCTGCTTGGTGCTACTACTCCGGGTTTTCCTCAGTATGTAGCGTTTCGGTTGCCTAAACGCACTACTATGGATGTAAAGGTCTGTATGTCGTGATCGAAGAAGATTCGAATTCTCATTGGTGTTTATGTTAACACTAACAGGGATCGCTCCTCTTGCCCCCCCGCATTTGCTGCAATTCTAGCGCCTCAACTCAATGGAAACAAACGACAGAAGCCCTGGAAACAATCAAGTTGGATCTGAACAATCCTAATAATTATACCAGTAGTGTCAGGAGTCTCTGCTGCCGACACCCTGGCTGGATATGTGCAACCCTCGCTCAAACTTGGTCCTAGCAACATAGCCAGAAGGGGACTAATTACCAATGAAGAAATAGCCGCCAAGCGCCCAGCACCAACCCCAACCTTTGCTTCAGAGACCTCGCGTTTTCCGATCCGCCATGGAGGCGCCGGGAACCGGGAGAGGCTGGAAGTAGGCTCTGTGACACAATGTGAAGCAAACAAAGGAGGTGATAAATTGTACGAAGTAGTTCGTACACTTTCTGCAACTACAATTCGGTACATGTACTTATCTTTGTAAGGGCTGCATCTGAGTCTAGGATCATGGACTCAACTTGATTGAAGACGCAGCTTGGTTAAGAAGGAAATTTATCCAGCATCCACATATTATTCCACTATCAAACTCGGGTTCTCTTCTTCCATTCTCACTTTACCTTGAACTATCCAAGGGAACCTGGGTGGGTTTCCCCATACCCTCAGCTCTCGGGCCAGCATCCTGCATCGTCAGTGTGACGCTGTCGATGATGGGGCCATAACCCATAATAAGCCATGATGTAATCCTCGGAGATTTCGCTGCGGACTGCTCTAAGGTCAAGAGATGCATGGATTGGTTTACGAATACGTTGAACTGTGTTACCTAATTGGTTGACCAAATTCTGTCTCTTAACGTTGAAGTGGCTCTCGTTGCATCGGTTGAAACCGCAGCAACGACGTACTAGTAGTGAACCAATGACGCATCGCGTGGCCATCAATTTCAAGTCGGTGCTTATACCAACCCCCAAAGCTCTGCTCCCTCCCCTTCTCGTCCACCATTGACCACACCCGCGAATGCCATGCTCATGAGCTGCCGAACGTCATGGCGGCACTGCGCGCACCTTCAGCACGGACAGGTCCGTAGCCTCCAAATCAGCCATCTCCATCGGGGCCATGGCCTTGCAGCAGCGTCAGTACATGTATCAGCATCAGCATCAAAAAAGGCCTCGGCGCCGTGGACACAGCAGCAGCAGCAGCAGCAAGTGCGTGCCATCCACAACGACGGTCCCAAGACGATCAACCCGCTCGTCAACCCTCCAGCCGTGACGCGACCGCCGCCGCTCACGCTTCCGCGCCGCCGAGACATCGACTCGACTCCGAAATACTACTTCGAGCTGGGCAAGGGATACCTGCGTTTCTACAAAGATGGCCTCAAGCACGTCCTGGCCAGCCGGCGCCTTTTGAAGGAGAAGCTTGAGCGCACGCCCGCTGACGACCGTCCCTCCATCTTCAGGCCCTACTACGTGCCGCGCACCTTTTCCCGCGCCGACTGGGTCCTGCTCTGGCGAGTGCGCCACGACATGCTGCGATTGCCCTTCTTCGGGCTCATGCTCATCGTCATCGGCGAGTTCACCGTGCTCGTCGTTGCCTACGTCGACAGCGCTGTGCCATACACCTGCCGGATACCGACGCAGATCTTCGCTGCCCTAGAGAAGGGCGAGCAACGGCGCAAGGCCGCCTTTGACGACTTCGAGGCGCGATACCCGCACGGCGTGCTGAGTCCCCGCGTTACACAGGGTGTGGCGCGCTCGCACGTGCTCAAGAGCCTTCACATCAGCGGAGCCATCTGGGACTACGTTGGTTTCACGCCGCCGGGGATTTGGCAGGCCAAGGGTCGGTTCCGCATGGCGTATTTGGAGGGCGACGACCGGAACATCGTCGAGGACGGAGGACCCATGGGACTTGTGTACGACGAGCTACGGATCGCGTGTGCCGAGCGCGGCATCGATACCCTAGGGAAGAGCGAGGCAGAACTGAGAGGATGGCTGGGAGACTGGCTACGTTTGACGGCGGCCGAAGATATCTTGGAGAGGCGGCGGCGCATGGCTGTGCTGATGTTGACGAGGTACGTGACATGACATTGATATTTTGAGAGGTTGAGATGGGAACAAGAGCTAACATATCATGATAGACCCGAGGAGTGGCCCCAACATAGAGATTTCGGCGTGCCTGAATGGCAGCTATAGAAACTCGCTGTGGCTAATGGTCAAGCTACAGGCGAGAGCTGGCGACTTAAACGCTTAAGATGTTTACAAGTCGCTGTGTATACCACTCAACACCAATCGATTATCACCTCACCATGTAGGTGGATGTAACAGTAAGGAACCGGATTAGATATCAACTCTGCAACAAGACAGGGGTCGCCCTTTCACCCTTTAGGACGGTAGGATGAAGAACCAAACGTATATAAGTACCAATCTAGACATAACAAACCTTGATCGTCCAAGAGACCCGAGTACTTCGGTATTACTGGCATGCGCTCGACGCTAAAGTCCAACTTCAGAGCGCATCTCTGAGGGAATCAATCAACTGTACAGACACGGCCTTGTCAAGTGCGATACATGTAGCTCGGCTACCGAGGCCAAACATTGCCAATAGAGAAGATGATACATACAGCCAGGGACCCATTCCATTAACAGACTCGGATCAGATGCAACGCTCCAACGCTCCAATGCCGAGCCACACCCTCAATCGTTTGCAGAGGATGCGGAGGGCCCGGGGTTTAGCTGTGGGGAACCCATGAGCCATGGGCGCACATGATGTCAGCCTTCGCCGAGGCTCGCATCACATGCAACGCATCGACACATGCAACACCAACACGTCGGTAGCATTTAAGCACGGCAAATCCTCGATTCTTCAATTCCCCATGTTACTAATACAACTAATAATCGTCATCACATAAAAATATACATATACACATACGCACCTTTCCCCAGGATCAGAATTCCATATTCTTGCTCTTGTCTAGATTTACGCATCATCCATCCTCCCTTCTCTCATCTATCCTTGCTTAGGTAGACAGCCAAACAGCCACAATGTCTTTGAAGAACGGTATTCCTCACCCCTCGAGTCCAAACTCACAGCGCGCTCCAGACTAACCAGTCATCCCGGCATCAGACGAATTCCCCTCCTCGGTCGCGTTTGATGCCATCAACGACTCGCTCAACGCTAGCGAGGCCGACCGCAAGGATGCCATCAAGCAGGGCAACGGCGTCTACGCCTTCACGCTGAAGAACAAGGCCGGCGAGACCGAGAGCTGGCACATTGACCTCAAGACGGAGGGCAAGGTGGGCAAAGGCGCCGGCACAAAGCCCAACGGTATGCAGATCTCTCTCTCCCAGACTCTCTCTCCTCCCTACCTTGGAGCACAATCATCCCAAGAAACATACTCGCGCGCACAGTCGCTAATCTGCAGCAGTCACCCTCTCACTATCCGACGATGACTTCGCCAAGCTCGTTGCCGGCAAAGCAAATGCTCAGCGCCTCTTCATGTCGGGCAAGCTAAAGGTCAAGGGCGATGTCATGAAGGCGACCAAGCTAGACCCGGTGCTGAAGAAGGCACAGACCAAATCGAAGCTATGAGTGTCAGCCCATCGTTGGTCAAGAATGGAGATGATATCAAGATGAGCAACGTGTGTGACGAGTCGGTCAAGCCTTCATGAGGTAGCTCCCAGCTGGACCCCTACTTTACGAGTTGCTGTACTTAGGAAACCCTACTAGAGTCCGAGTAGGAGTAGCTTTAGGATAATTGTACACTACAGTACCTTACCATCCCGACGATCCCCACCGAAGGAACCGAAGGAATGGGCTGGGCAGATCTGTACGGACGGAGTCTTCAGCCAGCCTTGGCAAGATCTTTGATGAGGCTTGAGACGATGGCCCCTAGTGTGGACCTTTGGCACGGTCAGACGCCGAAGCCGACCCATTGGGCATCGAGCGAAGCCGGACGCAGCGGATTCCTTCAATTTCACAATCGAGGCGTCCATAGGCTGCCTGGCTCCGAACTCAAAGAAGCAGACTACTCGGGTCGCGACCCGTTCTGTCAGAATCCTTCGACTATTTTAGAGCATCCACTCGGCCTCATCTCAGCTGTACTAGCGGAAAGTTTCGCAGACTACTGTATGTCTCAGTTACCCTGTGATGTTGTCAAGCACGCTGGGTCCGACGCTTGCTGCTGATTGCATTCGCGCCATCGGGCCGTGAGAACATTCTCGAGAGTCAAGACCTTTAAAGTTCGCTCTCCTTCCCGATCGAACGAATCTACTTTTTTGCTTCTTTCGCGATCGATTTTCCTGGCCGTGCCGTAGTTATCATGTCTTCGCCGGGTGCCGGACCCGTCATTGTACGTCTATATTGATTAATCCAACTCGTCCCGAACCCTAGCCTTTAGAACACCCTGGCTAACAGCTGAGTACTTTGTAGGCTTCTCAATGGGTCCTAATTACTATCGCAGCCGTGGTCATCATTGCCCGCCTGAATCTTCGCGTCAGAATCCAACGGAGGACGCTGTTGAGAAGCGATTTCTTGATGTGCGCCGCGTGGTTCTGTGCCCTCTTTTGCGCCGGCTTCAATGTAGCCCTGGCAGAACTGGGGGCGCTCAATAAACCCGTCAAAGCAACTCTGCAAGGCTATGAGGGGACTCCTGAGCATCTTATTCTCGTGTTGAAGGTGAGAGCCTTATAGCGGCTGCTATTGCAAACGAACAGTCCGTGGCTGACGGAAGTAGATGTTCTTTGCAAGCAGTATTCCCTTCTACACGACCTTTTACCTGTGCAGGGCAGCGCTGCTCGACGTGTACTTGCAGGCGTTTCCCAAGTTCCTCCATAAGCGGAGGATGTTCCTTTGGGCCGTCGTTGTGTTTACGGCCTGTGCTTACACGGCCAGCATCTTGATGATATTCCTCATCTGCTTGCCTGTTAGAAGAAACTGGTCAGTACTGCCTCCCCCTTCACCGCACCCCCTGGGCAACGGCACAATTCCAGATGGAAGAAGAGGGCTCCTTACTTACACTCATACGATAGGTCTATCATGCCTCAAGACGCATGTCCAGTAAATACTGTCCGTGCTATCTTCCGGGTCACCTGGGGCCTCCTCTTTATCGGCGACGTACTAGGTAGAAATCAGCCCTGTACAGGAATAAAGGACTCTGGTTAACATAGTCGACAGTTTTCATGGTGCCGTGGATGATCATACCCGGTCTACAGATGCGGAGGTCACTGAAGATGGGCATCTACGCCACTTTCGGCCTCGGCATAATCAACATCGCCGTCTCCATAACCCGGTTCGTCGAGGTCGAGAAGGGTGCAAGGGCACAGTACGACGTTTCCCTCAGCTTAGTTGGTAGGTGTCACACTCAGACACTCCCCGCTCCGTGACTGCGCTGACCTCTATTTTTCCTATCCGCAGAGTTTTTCAGCAGCCTCGACGTCAACCTCGGCCTGGTCATCGCCTGTCTGCCGTCGCTTCGACCTTACTTCAACTCCAACAAAGGGTCGAATCCGTCGACGAGCCTGAACTCATTCCCCAAGCCGATGGGGAAGCCGAACGAAAAGGGGTTCCGAGAGATCACCAACGACGTGTCGTCGGCCAGCCGTGGACCGCGCGTGCCAACGCCCCAGGACAACGTGGACCGGATGTACGGTCTCTCTCCCAACGATAGAATAGATAGCGATGAGGATGATGCCCGGACCAGGAGTGGTGCGAGCGATATTGAGTTGGTGGCAGTAGACACGCATGAAATGTCATACACCAACGACGGTTCGAAAACTCAGCATAGGTTCTCACAATACCAACAGGATTCTCGATAATACGGACACCGGCGTTTGGGTAGGTACTTGGAACAATCAGAGGCTGCTTGTTTATATACATTGGGAAGAGGCGCAGGGGAGCGCTCCAAAATGGATGGCTGAGGGTAAATCATCACAAATGCATCATGGTACCAGGTAACAATAAGAACCTGTATAACAATAATTAATTTAGAACGTCCAAGATGAAAATGACAGACATATATGAGGATCACAAACTACTTTCTGCACCAACTTGGATAACGCATGCTATTTCAGCTTTGATGAATGATGTCAAATCGATGCAAAACACCCCTTTATCCACGTTCATAAGAGCTCAATTACTCCAACGTACCTTTAGCCTCGCTCCTCGACGAATTGCAAGACTACAGCCTACTAGCAAGTCCCTGAATCGTCGCCTTAGCATCCTCCCTCACCTCGCGCACAATCTCTCCCGCAGGCTGGGCCTTGTTCACGAGCCCGACTCCCGTTCCCCTGTGCAAGTCAGTCACCGAGTTCAAGTATATCATGAAAGTTCAACTCACGCCCATGAACGGATGAGCTTCACAGACTCCTCGGCCGAGTAGTCCTCGTTGAGGCTCCTGAGACACTCTTCCACCGAAGCGCCTTCCAGGAACTTCTCGTGGATGGGCCCGACGATGGCGCGGCCGTCGTAGAGAGGGCCCCAGAGGGTGTTGTTGTTGATCTGGTCGTTGAAGGGTGACCTATCGAGATGTGAATATGTGCTCAAGAAGGGAGTCTGGATGATGGACGAACTTCAAGGTCGATATACCGCCGTCGACTGTCTTGAGGACGAGGTCTTTCCGGAACTGTGGGTAGATTGATTCGGTTGCGACGGTGAACTTCGCATGTTAGCTTTCCATCTCATTTCCAACGAACATGAAGGCTGTCTCACCCTCGTTCCCATGACGATTCCCGCGGCGCCTTGAAGACATTAGCAATGCAATCTGCATGTAAGCAACCCCTTCGTCTGAGGTATTCAAACTCACCCAGAGCCAGCGCAGCCGCCGCGCCTCTCCCCTCAGCAATCCCGCCAGCCGCCACAACACCGATTTGCTTCTCAGGAAACTCATCATCGAGCATGTTTCTCACCTCGGGCACGAAGCTGACGATGCTCGTGCCGCGGCGGAACTGGTGGCCTCCGGCGTCGACGCCCTGCACCACGATCACATCGGCGCCGTCATGCACGGCCTCGCGCGCCGCCGCGACGTTGCCGACCTGGATGAAGATCTTGGGTGGCGGCACGAGCGTCTTGATGGCCGCGATGATGCTCCGGTGTGGCTTGACGTCGCCGTCGGGCGCAAACAGCCACACGGCTGCCGGGCCGTGCTTCTTCAGGATGGGCAGGGCCGTCTCCCGGAAGAGCGTCACCGACGTG